>JACBKR010003912.1:0-26834 GCA_014218235.1 Colocasia esculenta
AAAAAAGTGGCTAAAAATAGAGATGCCTTGTTGGACTCACTCGGGTCACCCATCGAGTGAGGGTAAAAAGGACTAAAACCCAGCCATGGTGAAAACCCGAAAGGGCCCCGTGGGCAAAATCGGATACCCCGCTACGTGAAAACCCGAAAGGGCACGTAGGCAAAAGCAAGAGGGGGTCGGGTTGAGCGAAGACCCGAAAGGGCGCTCAATTCGATAATGTGAATAAAAAAAAACGATAATAACAAAAAGTAATAATAAGCACGAAATATATACACCATAATAGAACATCTAAAAGAAGCATCTTTCATTAACTGCAAAATGGGCTACATGATCATCGAGGCGGGCCTCGGAGTGAGCAAACAACAGCAAAACAAAGGGATAAAATGGGTCGTGCGCCTCATGGCAGGTCCCGGAACAGTTCTTCTAATGACAAAATGCCCACATAGGGGGAAGACATTCTCTCCTTAAGTTCGCTTTCCGGGACCGAACCTCCAGCAGCGTCTGCTTCGCCAAGGCCAGTCGGTTCATCTTCATCTACAGAAATAGCTCGTTCTTGTTCAGCCCGGGAATCAGCGAGGACTTTCTGCTTGGCTCTTGCGGCATTCAGCTCAGCCTCCAGAAGGCTATCTTGGAACTCAAGGTCGCTGACCCCTCGTTGTATCCTCTGATAAGAGATTGATGATGCTCTAGATCGCCGGCCAAGGGGTGCAACACTGCCTCGCAGTCCGACTATTGTACCTCCAAGGCGGTTAGCTGGTCAGACATTTCACGCTGAAGATAGTCACACCGCTTCAAAAGTTTGAGCAGCAGAGTGACCCTGTAACGTCGCGCGCTTTTTCGGATCCCCGTGGATCCAGGTTTAGCGGGTTTGGTGGCCAATGTGAGGCCCATTAATGTTGTGTGTTTCTTATTAGATCCTACCGGGCTTGGTTATGGGTCGTGTTGTGTTCAGTACGCTGGACATCAACAGTGGGTTGGCGTCCAGGTGGGTGACGTCGACTTTGTGTTGGCGGCCATGGGTTGCCGTTGGCATGGTTTTAGCGTCCATCGGTGGGACGTCTACCGATGGTTCTAGTGTGTTCCATTATATGAACGTGGCGGCAATAGATGTGGACGCCTATATGTGGCGGTCTGGTTAACGGCCCAAGGTTGACGTTAACCTGAGGCGGTTGTGTCTTTAGGGCAACCCGAGTCCTCTTCCTTCTCCATTTTCTCTCCTTCTTCTCCCCCACCTTCGCCCTAGTGCTGTTTCCCCTACTTCCGGCGGTTGACGGGAGTATGTGGGAAGGCTGTGGTGCGCGTGGTAGCGGTGGAACAGATAGGAGACGACAGATTGGAGGGCGATGTTCGCGGGAAGCTCCTCGGGTTCTGTCGCGAATCAAGGTTCTATAGGAGTTTAATCGCGTTATTGAGGTAGGGACTGGACCCCTGGATTCCTCATGGTTGATTGGTTATGGTTTGTTTTTATAGATTGCATGTTAATTGAGTTTTTGGGATTAAGGGTTCTTCATGCCGGGGAATTGGTGGTTTGATTGATCCAGACATTGGATCTTGTTTCTTCGGTTTAAGTTTAGCATACAGTGGTAAGGGGACGTGTTTCCCCTAACTTTCCTGTAGTTTGTGGGGCTAAGTTGCCCATGTGACCGCCTGGGACCGTTCTGCACGTTTTGTAGTTGTTAAGGGTCGAGGATATAACGTCAACATCGGTTGACGCTGGATTCTTCAGCTGGAGATTAACGGCAAGATGCTTAGCCGTTGATCTTGAGTAAACAGCTAGGTGATGGTCATTTACTTGGTGTTGACGGCAATGGATGCTGTCGTTTACATACTTTAGACGGCAATCGATGTTGCCTCTAACATGTGCATGCGTCAGCACTGTATGTTTTACGTGTTTGTGTGTGCATGGCGATGACCGGTGTGAGCCAGTGCACTTGTTACGCTCTTGGAGCATACTGCTCATGTAATGGGCATGTTTTACATGAATGATGTGTGATGTACGTAGTGGTTTAAGTATGTCTATATTGTCCATGTGTTGGACATCTTGTTTACGTAGATAATGTGTGATATATTCGTCGTGAGTATTATACACGTGATATCTACGAGGTTTGGATGCCATGTATATGGTTTGTGTGTTCATGGCATACCGTGCGTTATTGTGGTTAATAATTAGTGAGGTCAGTCTGCGTGTTACGGCGATGAGGTTCCTATGATCCTTTAGGATCTCTTGTGAATTATCCTAGATGGATTATTAAGTGTGGTCGTGCTATTATGTTTAGTGTGGCAGTGGAGGTCACCGTGTGACCAATGACAAACTGCGGTGTTATCTTAATATGGTTAGTGTATGTAGTTGTGCAAGTTAGCTTGTGAGTCACAGGGTGACTAGGACACTATCCTTAATGGTAATTTGTGTATCGTGAACGATAATAGAAAGTGTTTATGTATATATCGTGGTTTGAGCTTGGCGAGTGTGGTGGTTCGGTGCCTATTCCGAAATGCCTCTCTAGTCGGGTACCCCAGGTTCTTTGTGAGCCAGGCACGTGTACTTGTTGTGCCCGGGTTTTGTCCCGGTACGTGTGTTGTACCGTCGAGGTCTATGTCGTCTGTCCTGACACCCTCACTCTCTCCTTTTTGAGTTGTACGTCCGGTTGAGGAAAGACGACAGTAGGACAGTGACTTCTGTACTTGTCTTTTAGTCACTTGTAGCGCGTTCGTAGTTGGGGGTACGGACACCAGTAGTCTACATTGGTCCTCAGCTAGTCCTGTTTTCCAGTGCCTCACTTTAGGGTGCTCCGGCCAGAGAACCTAAAGGTGCCAGGCATGGACCTGCAGCTGTGTGTCTGCAGGTGTGGTGTTGGTTGGTCTCCACAGTTGCTTGACTTGTTCTCGTGGAGCGGCAGTTGGACCTTTCGTCCGTGACTGCGAGGTTGAGAGGTTTTTCTTGTGTTGTGTTGTCCGGGTTGGGTATTGGCGTGATCATCCAGTAGTCCGTTCCCGTGTGGTGGCGTCATTCCTTTCCGACTCGTGCGTTGCTACTTGTCGTGGTTCGTGAGTTTGTGACTCGTAGTTGAGGTTTGACTCGTTCGAGGTGTGCCCTATGTTGGCACAGTTGTGACTGCGATTGTGGCTTGTGGTGTGCCCGAGTGGTGGCACAGTTTCAACTATAGATGGTGAGTATTGACTCACCACAAATGTGGTTTAGCTTGCTACGGTGTGCCCTGTTACGGCACTGGTTCACTTGTGGTTTCCGTGCTGGTGCCTTGTGGTAATAGGTACCTGTACCCTGTGTGGGTAATGGTTTGTGGTGGTATGTCATATACCAGTATTTCTGGTGTTGACGTGGAATTGTGTTACGTGGAGGTCATGTGGTGTGACCTTCCACTCAATGCGTTTTTACCTTCCTCGGGTAAACTACCGTATATGGTTTTCATGTGTGATGGATTGGCCCGCTGTAGTCGATCATGTTATTTGTGTGTGTGTTTTCCGACATATTGTGATTTGGGGTATAAAGGACCAGCTTTTAGTTAGCAGTCCTATTACCCACGTATTTGAGATTTGCCTGTGAAGCTTATAGACTAGGCAGTGGTTTGCTTGTGCGGCTTATAGCTTAAATGATTGGTTGTGACTGTAATGTGCCTGTGAGGCTTGCGGCCTAGGCATTTCAGTTGTTGAGTGGACTAGCCTGTGGTTCCTCTTTCTTTATAAGGAATATGCATTTGTGTTATCAATTACTGTTTAAAGTGTTATTAAATATAAATGTTATGAGCATGAAATGGTTTGGCTATTGGTGCTGCCAGTGAAACCCATTGGGGTTGAGGTGTCCGTGGTTACGGTGTTGTTTTGGGTATGTAAGACCTGGCTTCCCGGCTTTCTTTCTGGTGTCCTGGATGACTGGTTGCGTCGTGGGTGGCCGACGCGACAGTCATCTGTGTCGCGACAGGGAGGCCGTCGCGTTCTTGTGTCGCACCCTGGTTTGCCATCGCGTTCTTGTCGAGACCGTCAACGGGTCATGACAGTGGTTTTTAGGGTTCCGCTGTCCGGCGTCGTTCTGACGCCTGTCAGAGTGGCAGGCGTGTCAGTCCGGCTGTCGGGTTGTCGTAGCGCCCGTGGGGGGCGCATTCTTGTCGCGGTCGGCGGACCCGTCGCGTTAAGGTCCATAACGCGACGGGGCGGTCCGTCGCGTTCTGGGTGCCGGGCGCTTAAGGCGCAGGCCGGCTACCCTTCCCCTCTTTTCCCTCTTTCTCCCTTCTCCCTCTCCTCCGGCGGTGGGGAGGCTCCCCTCCGCGATCGAGCGTGGTGGAGGCCGGCGGCTCGTGCAGAGTGGCAGAGCGGCGTGCGTGGAGCAAGGAGGTGGTGGCCAAGCATCGTGAAGGGCCCCTCGTGGGTTCGGTTCTTCGTTTGAGGTAGGGATTGCTTCAACTCTTCTTGATCCGGGTGATCGGGAGCTCCTCGTGTTTAGTAGTTATTTCACTGCTTTCCCCATGCTCCCTCCCCCGTGTGCGCTTGTGTGCAGCTCGTGGGCGGCTCCGGGATTGAGGATCCCGGCGGTCTACCTCCCAGCTGATGTCGCGGCCGTGCGACGCGCCGCGACATCAGTAGAGGCGTCGCTCCAGTCGGGCCACCTTATCGCGGTGCACTGGGCGACCGCGATAAGGGTCGCTGTCGCGACCTGGATTCCCGTCGCGACAGGGTTGCTGTGGCGACACGCCACCCCGTTGCGTCAAGGCTATTGTCGTGGCACCCTTCCCTGTCGCGATGGCATCGTGATGGCCTGTGGGGGCGCGACAGTACCTGTGCTGCCTCGGGTGGTTTTCGTGGCCGGTTGTGTGTCGACGTGTGCCTCAGGGCAGGCCTTGCCCTTAGGACCTTCTGGAAGGGAACGCGGCAGTTGCCTCCCAGTGTTCAGCGACCGAAGGTGACACCCTCGTGGCCGTTTCCTGGCAGTGGTGCCAGGAGGGTCGCGTCCGCCTAACAATCGATTGACCGACGGTCAATCGATTGTTAGCAGAGCAACGGGCTTTCTGTACTTCTGTAGTGCTCCGAGGTTTTGGCTCGCTCGTGTGTGTTTGCTTGGCCGACAACCCTGTTGAGGGTTTGTACGTGCTTCTCGCCTGCTGGGCTTGTCGTGTGTTACAAGCCAGCAGTTCGGCGTTGTTTTGTGTGCTGCCCCGCCTGTTCTCTGTTCGCCCGGTGCTTGGCACTTGAGGGCTTGTCCCGTTCAGAGGTTGTCTCCGTTGCCTGGGACCCCATCCTCGGGAGCCTGTTGAGGGAGTACTCCGGGCTACGAGTGTGCTTGATTGGCAGCCCACATGAGCGGACTCTGAGCTGAGGGGAAAACGAGGTTGGACAGCGGCGCTGAGTCATTTGTAGAGCTCTCTTGTCTGGGTCTGGGACGCCGAGGGGTCGGAGTGCTTTCCTGCGCAGACCAGATAGTCCCGTGTCTCACTGCCTCTCTCTGCGTTGGTTCCGGAGCCACGTAGTGGTGTCAGGCGTGAGGCCGCAGCTTGGCCAGGCTGCGTTGTTGCGTGTGTTGTGTGTTCTGTGGCGGCTCTGTCTCGCCCTTGCGCGGGGCGAGGCAGGAGCTAGGCTAGCGAGCAGAGCGTGTGGACTGCGGGTCCCCCTCTTGGCTGCTAGTGGCGGTGGCTTGGTTGCTGTTGTTGTGACGGCATTTCCTGACAACGTTTCCAAGTGTTCCTCGTTGCCCGAGCTTGCACGACGGTTATAGCCTGGCCGTGCCTAGTTTCTGTGGCGTCGTTGGTCTGGCCTTGGGTAGACCCGTGCTTCTGGTGGTTCCCTCTTCGGTGTTCTCTTGGTTCCGTGGTCCCGTTCTTGGGTGCCAGCCCGTGATGGCACCGGCGTATGTGGCTCCCCGACCTGTGGCGGTCCATGGTCCGGGGTGGTTCTGCTTGTAGGCCCTCGACCTTGTAGAGATTTGAGGTGGCCGTGCTTGCGGTGACACGTCGTTCTCACTTGGTTGTTCCGTGGTCTCAGTAGATGTGCTGAGCGCTGCTTCCGCTTTGTTCCCGACTCCGTTGGTTTCACACGGAGTGTGGTGTTGCACGACCTGGGTTGGTGGTCTTGGTGTTGCGATGTTTTTTCTTCCGCTGCTTAGTAGTACCCTGCTGTAGGTGTTACTCATTACAGCTTCCTAGTGTAGTTTCCTGTTCTTGGAGTTCTACTGCTCTGGCCGGGAGGGACTGGTAATCCCTACTGGGCCTTGTTCGCGAGGCTCACCCCCCTACTTCCTTCAGCTAGGGGCTCGTCATCGCGGGAGCTCGGTGTTGGACGGGTTGCGCAGAGGCGGTTGTGGCGCCGTGTTGTTGTCAGCAGCAGTGAGAGCGAGCATTGTGAGCTCTTGTAGCCGAGTGAGCTGAGAGTTGTGCTTTGCAAGTTCCCGGGGTATGCCCCTAAGGACTGCACCTTTCTTCTGGTACCTGTGCTTTTGTTTGGGAGACGTTGTACAGGCTTTTGTATATGTACAGATTGTTATAGTTATTGGAATTCAGTACATCTCACTAGACTTGTTCATATAACCCTTCGGGTCTTCGGATCCATGGTGGCGACGCGAACTTCGGGCCCTGTGGGGGTCCGGAGGGTCGGGTCGTTACAGTTGGTATCAGAGAGAGGGTCTACTGAGATTTGTAAGGAGTTATAACTATAGCTGTCCCAAAGGAAGGTACTAGTGCGCTGCTGACACCGTCCGACTAGTGTTAGGCTTGTGCTTTCAAATGTTTTGCAGTGTGTGCGGCTTTCCCTGCATGATTCTGCGCGTGTTGCAGGTTGCAGTTGTTGCTGTGCCGCGTGCGTGACGAGTGTGGTCACTCGGCGTGTGTCGTGCTGTAGCGGCGCGGTTGGCGCTGGACTCGCTGGCAGTGGTCTTCCCTGTGTGGAGGACGCTTGCGAGCCAGTTCAGGTGCGGTGCTCCTGGTCGTCTTCGGCACATTTGAGCGTGTGTGCGTCGCGAAGATGAGAGAGCCTGAGTGTGTGTGGCCTTCACTGGTGCAGAGTTGTTGTCTGCGGAACCAGCCGAAGTGTCTTTGCCTTGTTGGCTGTCCCCTTGTTGTTGGGTGTGTGTTGTCATTGTTGTGTTTGGCCTCGTGTGCTGTGTGTGCCGTTGTGCGTTGTGCTCGGGACGCGAGCTGAGCAGGTGCTTTGCGTGCCGTGTTGCCCGCCAGTTGAGCGCTGTGACACTTTTCTGTGGTCGTTGTCACCTGGCGCTGACTGTTGTGAACTCTAGTGAGGTGCTCCCGGAGTTCTTCTTTGTTGGTTCTGGCGGGAGTGAGGTTTCCCCAGAACTATGTTGTGCTCGTTTCTGGTTGCTGTTGCGTTGCCCTCTAGGCTGAGGTGCATCGCTGGTTGCCCTGTGTTCTGGTGGAGGTTTCCCAGAACTATGGTGTTGTCCCTGGTGAGTGTTTCTCTCAAGATTGTTCCGCGCTCATTTCTGCTGTTGCAGTGCTACCTCAGAGTCTGAGGTGTGTTGTTGGTTTGGCTGGCGCATTCTGAAGGGTTTTCCCAAAGCGGTGCCTTGGGGGTTCTGGTGGGGTCTCCCAGGACCGGTGTGTTGCTTCTGCAGTTCTGCTTGCTGCAGTGTTTCTCTCTGATGGTTTGTGTTCTTTGATCGTGGGGTTGTGCATTCTGGTAAAGGTTTTCCTAGGATCGCCCTTTGGTGCTTCTGGTGGAGGAGGTTCTTCCAGGAGTGCTTCGTGTTTGTTTTGGGCCACCGTTGTGTTGCCTCTGCGATTTGAGGGTGCTCCGTTTGGGTGGCTGCATTCTTCTGGTTAGTTCTCCCAGGATGGCTCTTGGTGCTTTTGGTGGAGGTTCTCCCCAAAGCTGTTTCGTGCTGTTTGGATGTTGCTGCTCTCTCGATGGAGATGAGTTGTCGGTTGTGCCGGTTGGACTGTCTGTGTTGCAGTCTGCCTGGGCGTTGTCGGTCAAGGCGTTGTGCGCTTGGCCGTGCGTCTGGCCACTGCGTTGGCCAGGTGGTCTTTGTTAGTCGTTTCAAAGGTCTCGGCTGTGCCGGGGGACTTTGTGTGTCCCCAGGGTGTGGGCTGTTTACCTCGGTTTTTCGCACCCTGCGTGCTCTCGCAGATGGTGGTCTGGTGAGTGCCGTAGTGTTTGGCTAGTTGTGCTTCTATTGGAAGCGTCGGTCGGCATTGTGGCTTTCCCTCTCGCGCGTGGAGAGACTCGTTGCGTGCGTGTCTCCTCCTCTGCTTTGTTGGGTTGGTTGCTCAAGGTGGTGATGCTCCACTGTGGTGTTGTGTCGCCGGGGTGCGCCTCGTTGCGACCTTCTGGTGAGTTATCTTCCCTTGAGTTGTTTTGGGTTGAGCTGATTGCTCCCCTAGTGCCGGCGTTTCCTTGTGGCGTCGTGGGTCGGTGGACCTGTTTGTGCCGTTTGTCGTTGTGATGGTGTCTTGCTGCCTGCATGAGCAATTCGGGGCGTTGGGTCCCTGTGGTTTGGTGCGAGGTAGCATTGTTTTCTTGTTGGGCGCTCGTGTGAGCATTATTACCGCTGTGCATTGGTTTTTCGTGATTGGCTTGCTCGTGCAAGCATTGTTCCGTCGTATGCTCGGTGGTGCCTTGGCTTGTGCCTTGAAGGCTTTTCGCGTCGTCGTTTTCGTGTGGCCTCTCTATCGGTCGCGATAGAGGTGGTGCTTCTTGCTCTTGCGCGCTAGGGAGACGTTGTGGTGTTCGCTCCCTGTGTGCGGCAGAGTCGGTGCTCCACGTTTTGTGTGCTTCTTGGAGCAAACGTAGTTGTTGCGCTCTTGAAGAATTGCGGTTTCTTTGCGTTTCCGTTGTGAGTCTCAGGTTGGAGAGCCCCTTCGGCGGGCCCTGTGTTGTTTCGAGCAATTGGTGCAGTTGCGTGTGCTGCCACCTGAGCGTTTTTTCTTCGATGTTTTGTTTTTTTGCCTCAAGGGCTAGGGCCAACGTGGCCTGTTGCGCTCTTCAGGTTGCAGTTCCTTGCGCATGGCTTTTGGTAGGTCCGGGTGGAGAGTCCTTCCTGTTAAGCCGTGGCGTTGTTTCGGCCGCTGGTGCACCTGTG
This sequence comes from Colocasia esculenta, assembly GCA_014218235.1. Lineage (NCBI taxonomy): Eukaryota > Viridiplantae > Streptophyta > Magnoliopsida > Alismatales > Araceae > Colocasia > Colocasia esculenta. Next base: position 9,038 of record JACBKR010003912.1, read on the forward strand.
TTACACTTTGTTTACTTTTGGTGTTTGTGGTAGCACCACGTGCTCGTGCTCGAGCGTTTCAGTTTTGTGCCGTCTGGAGCCCTGGTACATTGTGTTTGTACCCTGGTTAGCTCCCGGTGCTTGTGATAGCACCCTGTGTTGTGCCGTGTGTCTGTTCATGAGATTTGTGCGTTGTTTCACGACTTCGCTCGGTGTTGGAGGTGTTGAGTTTCCGCCTCTGGGACACTGGTGCTGGCCTGTGCCTTGTGGGTTGTGCCGTTACCGCTATGGGGTGACTGCTTTGCCTTGTCTAGGTAGCCCTATCGGTGGTACGCCAGGATTTAGTTGTAGCATGTGTCTCGGTTCTTCCTCCTCGCTTACGTAGCGATGTGTGTTGATTGTGGTGCCCTGCTTCGGTTTGGGTCCCTCTGAGGTCGGCGTGTTGCCCTCGGACCTCTGCGGTTGTTTCAGTTCCCGTGTGGTTGCACGTCTTTTGGTGGTTGTCACGTCGGTACCCACGCTGAGCTCTGTTGTGCGCGGGGGCGTTGCGCCAACCCTTCGTGTGGTTTTCCGTTGTGCGTGGTGTTGGTGAGTCTGGAAGCCGATGCGGAGTCTCCCATCAGTTCGTCTGGTGACAGTGAGAACTGTTGGCTTGCTAGTACTCGACCATGTGGTTTGTCGAGTTGGGAGGTGTCCGGCTCCGGCTTAACCTCAGTCTCTCCCGTGTTTTCCGTCGCGATGTGCCACGTTGTGTGTGAGTGTGTGACTCCCAGTTTCTATGGCTCCGCGTGCATTTGGTGTCCCTGTTGGGCCACGAGGAAGATCTGGGTGAAACCTAGTGTGACAGTGGATGCGTTTTCGCGTTGTTGAGGTTTCTCCGCGTGGTTTGCCGCCCTGTTGGACCGCGAGGAAGGTCTGGGTGAGACCTAGTGGTGGCGATGGACGTTGTTCCAGTGTGTTGCAGATCCTCCGCGAGCGTGTTGTCGCTCTGGTTCTATCTCTCGCGTGTGGTTCTCGGTTGGGCTAGTGACCGATAATAGCGGTTGCTAGTAGCGTGAGGCCGTTCCCCTGAGACTTGTGGACGGTTCTCGGGCGATTCTTGCGTGTCGTTGGCAACTGCGTCCTCTGTCGGGTCTTGTGGCGACAGAGTGAGTTGCTAGTGGGTTGGTCCCAACAGCGAGGTCTGTTGGTGACTTCGACCGTGTTAGTTTTGGTGTGGTTTTCCGCTGTTCGGGGCCGAATTTGGCGTCGCTCGGGCACGGTGGGGGCCGTTCTGTCTGGGCGTCCCTCCGTATGGCTGGAGTGAGCCGTTGGTTCCTCGGCTCAGTGCCCCAGGTGTGTTGGAGCATGTGTGAGCCATTGGGTTTTCGATTCTGTGCTTCCCGTGTGTTGAGGCTCGTTGTGTGAGCCGTTGGTTTTCCGGCTCTCGCGTGCCGCGCGTTTTGGCTGGGCGATTGCTACCACGAGGAAGTCATGTTGAGACTAGTGGCTTATTCGCTTTGGTCTTGTGTTGCTCCCCGTGATTTGTTCGTGCCTCGGGATCTTTCTGGGCTTGTCCCTATTTCGAGGACGAAATTTTTTTAAGGGGGGTAGGATGTAAGACCCGGCTTCCAGCTTTCTTCCCGGTGTCCTGGATGACTGGTGTCGCGTCGTGGGTGCCCGACATGACAGTCCTCCTGTGTCGCGAGCACCTTTGGGTTGCTGTCGCGTTCTTGTCGAGAACGGTCAACGGTCGCGACAGTGGTTTGTCGGGTTGCGCTGTACGGTCGTCTGACACCTGTCAGAGTGGCAGGCGTGTCAGTCGGCCTGTCGGGTTGTCGCAGCGCCCGTGGGGGGCGCGTTCTTGTCACGGTCACGGTGGACCCGTCGCGTTAAGGTCCGTAACGCGACGGGGCGGTCCGTCACGTTTGGGTGCCGGGCGCTTAAGGCGCAGGCCGGCTACCCCTTCCTCTTTTCCCTCTTTCTCCCTTCTCCCTCTCCTCGCGCGGTGGGAGGTCCTCCCCCGGCGATCGGGCGTGGTGGAGGCCGGCGGCTCGTGCAAAGTGGCGGAGCGGCGTGCGTGGAGCGAGGACGAGGTGGCTAACCGTCGTGAAGGGCCCCTCCTGGGTTCGATTCTTCGTTTGAGGTAGGGATTGCTTGAACTCTTCTCGATCCAGGTGGATCGGGAGCTCCTCGTGGTTAGTAGTTAGTTTCACTGCTTTCCCCATGCTCCCCTCCCCCGTGTGCGCTTGTGTGTAGCTCGTGGGCAGCCCGGGATTGAGGATCCCGGCGGTCTGCCTCCCAGCTGATGTCGCGGCCGTGCGACGCACCGCGACATCAGTAGAGGCGTCGCCCCGGTCGGGCGCGACCTTATCACGGTGCACTGGGAGACCGCGATAAGGGTCGCTGTCGCGACCTGGTTTCCCGTCGCGACAGGGTTGCTGTCGCGACGCGCCGCCCCGTCGCGTCAAGGCTATTGTCGTGGCACCCTTCCCTGTCGTGATGGCATTGTGACGGCCTGTGGGGGCGCGACAGTACCTGTGCTGCCTCGGGTGGTTTTTCGTGGCCGGTTTGTGTGTCGGCGTGTGCCCCAGGGCAGGCCTTGCCCTTAGGACTTCTGGAAGGGAACGCGGCAGGTTGCCTCCCGGCGTTCAGCGACCGAAGGTGACGCCCTCGTAGCCGTGTCCTGGCAGTAGTGCTAGGAGGGTCGCGTCCGCCTAACAATCGATTGCCGGCGGTCAATCGATTGTTAGCAGAGCGACGAGCTTTCTGTACTTCTGGTAGTGCTCCGAGGTTTTGGCTCGCTCGTGCGTGTTTGCTTGGCCGACAACCCTGTTGAGGGTTTGTGCGTGCTTCTCGCCTGCTGGGCTTGTCGTGTGTTACAAGCCAGCAGTTCGACGGGGTTTTGTTGTGCTGCCCCGCCTATTCTCTGTTCGCCGGTGCTTGGCACTTGAGGGCTTGTCCCGTTCAGAGGTTGACTCCGTTGCCTGGGACCCCCATCCTCAAGAGCCTGTTGAGGGAGTACTCCGGGCTACGAGTGTGCTCGAGTTGGCAGCCCACATGAGCGGACTCTGAGCTGAGGGGAAAATGAGGTTGGATAGCGGCGCTGAGTCGTTTGTAGAGCTCTCTTGTCTGGGTCTGGGACGCCGAGGGGTTCGGAGTGCTTTACGGCGCAGACCAGACAGTCCCTTGTCTCACTGCCGTCTCTGCGTTGGTTCCGGAGCCACGTAGTGGTGTCAGGCGTGAGGCCGCAGCTTGGCCAGGCTGCGGTGTTGCGTGTTTTATGTGTTCTGTGGTGGCTCTGTCTCGCCCTTGCACGGGGGCGGAGGAAGGAGCTAGGCTAGCGAGCAGAGCGGTGGACTGGCGGGTCCTCCTCTTGGTTGCTAGCGGTGGTGGCTTGGTTGTTATTGTTGTGACGGCGTTCTTAACAACGTTTCCAAGTGTTCCTCATTGCCTGAGCTTGCACGACGGTTATAGCCTGGCCGCCGGCCTAGTTTCCGTGGGCGTTTGGTCTGGCCTTGGGTAGACCGTGCTTCTGGTGGTTCCCGCTTCGGTGTTCTCTCGGTTCCGGTCCCGTTCTGGGTGCCAGCCCGTGATGGCACCGGCGTGTGTGTGGCTCCCGTCCTGGTGGCGTGTCCACGGTCCGGGGTGGTTCTGCTTGTAGGCCCTCGACCGTGTAGAGATCTGAGGTGGCTGTGCTTGCGGTGACACGTCGTTCTCACTTGGTTGTTCCGTGGTCTCGGTAGATGTGATGAGCGCTGCTTCCGCTTTGTGCCCGACTCCGTTGGTTTTTGCGGGAGTCGTGTGTGTGCCACGACCTGGGTTGGTGGTCGTGGTGTTGCGATGTTCTCTTCCGCTGCTTAGTAGTACCCTGCTGTAGGTGTTACTCGTTTTACAGCTTCCTAGTGTAGTTTCCTGTTCTCGGAGTTCCTGCTGCTCTGGCGGTGGAGGGACTGGTAATCCCTACTGGGCCTTGTTCGCGAGGCTCCCCCCCCTACTTCCTTCTGCTAGGGGCTCGTCGTCGCGGGAGCTCGGTGTCGGACGGGTTGCGCAGAGGCGGTTGTGGTGTCGTGTTGTTGTCAGCAGCAGTGAGAGCGAGCGTTGTGAGCTCTTGTAGTCGAGTGAGCTGAGAGTTGTGCTTTGCAAGTTCTCGGGGTATGCCCCTTAAGGACTGCACCTTTCTTCTGGTACCTGTGCTTTTGTTTGGGACACGTTTTACAGACTTTTGTATATTGTACAGATTGTTATAGTTATTGGAATTCAGTACATATCTCACTAGACTTATTCATATAACCCTTCGGGTCTTCGAATCCGTGGGTGGCGACGCGAACTTTGGGCCCTGGTGGGGGTCCGGAGGGTCGGGTCGTTACAGGGTAGCCCCTACTGAGCCAGTGACTTGTTGAGGCTCACTCCCCTACAGTTCTTTTCAGGGCTTGCCGAGTGTTTGGCTTGCAGCGGCGCTGTGTCAGACTTGTACCACCAGCAGTTGTGTAGTAGTTAGTGTTGTGTGAGTTTGTGCTCCCTCGGGTATGCCCACAGGTAGTTATGTTTTTTATTTGGACATGTATTATGTAATGGGACAGTTGTAAATTGTTATATGCAGTTAGCACATGTACTTTCTTGTGTCTTATACTGTTGTAGTTTGCTTTTATATTCTTACTACACTTGTGAGCTATCCCTTGCGAGACTTCGGTCCGTTTGCGGAGGCGGATCTGGATATGGAGCCTTAATGGGCATAAATAACCGGTCCGTCACAGTTGGTATCAGAGCATAGTCCAGTTAGAATATGAAAAGACAATAAGGTTGCAATGTCCCAATACATGAATTAATGTCCACTGCTGGTAGTAAGTCTGCGGTTTTGTGTTGGTTAAAGTGGTATTGTTTAAGTTTTTGTTCTGTAAATGTGTTTTTGAGTTGAGAATTTGGCAGTTGTTAGCAGTTGTTGAAAGTTGATGCGATTAGAGGTGGTATAATCTGTGTGATTATACCAGTGTGTTGTTATGATAGATCAGTTTAGTTGTTAAAGATTTGCAGTAAAGGAATTGAGGAGATTAATAAATTTGGATATGGAATTCAGTAAGAATACAGAGTTAGCAGAGATAGGTATATGGTAACGAGGTGATGAAGAACAGCTCAGGTGTGTCAAAAATGATTAATGTGCAAAGTATAGTTGAGAACCTCAGCGAAGGTATTGTGGCATTAGAGATCTGAGTCAGATGATATCAAGAAACAGTGTGAATGAGAATGTGATTAGTATTATGAAGAGTTTGGCATGATTAAGTAAAGCAGATCAGCTTTAAAAGAGGTACTGGTACATAAAAGAATAGTGATGATTAAGTGTACCTGAGATCGGAAATTTGAGAAAAGTGTTGTTATGAATAGTGATGGTAATATGAAGTTTGATATGAGGATTTGTATAAATATGTACAGAAAGGATCAGTGGAATAAAGAAGAGAGAAAAGAAGAATCAGTGTGCAAAGAGATTTTCTAAGAATTGCATAAGAGAAATATTTAGTTGATGAATGACAAGTTATGAGGAATTCTTCAGAAAAAGTTAGTAAGATGGTTGTGCTAAGATAAGAGCAGTGAAAGTTAGTAACTATGAGCAGTTTGAGGAAAATCAAAATTAAAGTGAAGTATGTTAGAATGAGTTCGAGGCAAATGAAATAGAATGGAAAGAAGTGCATTATGGAGAAGCAGTTAATAAATATTGAGTTGAGAAAAACAGCAAGGCAGATTGTAATATTTATGTTAATTGAAAAAAGAGCATTTAATGGAATGAGGAAAGCAGACAGAGCAAGTTGTTATATTTAAAGAAATTTGTATTTAAATTTGAGTTTTTGTATATTTTTAAAGAAGGATGATTAAATACCAGAAAGATTTATAGTATGAATGGTATAGCAAGATTAGCCAGGCAGCAGAATGAATGAGAGAAGTATTTTGCGGAAAAGATGTTATGATTAAAATGACTAGCAGTTATATAAAGAAGAAATATGGATCAGAGAAAGGAAGATTTAGCAAATGATGAAGTGAATAAAATTAGATGAGTTAGAAAATGTCAGTTAGAGTTTGCATATCGGTGCAAAGAAATGATTTAATTGAACAGAAGTGAACTATTATTAAGATATTTCAGGGTTTAATGCTGGAGTAGATTGATTAGTATATTCGGAAAGTTTATGCCCCAGAATTATGAGATTAGCCAGAGAATGTCAGTAAAGTAAGAAAGGTATATGAAGAGTGAAGCATGTTAATAGTGGTTTGGCAGGTTAGAAATTGCAATAATATTTTCAGCATGAATTAATTGAATGAGATGATTTGAGAAGCAGTTAAAGTTAGAAATGAATGCAGTTGAAGCCAGAAGAAAGTAATTGAAAGTAATTGTTCGGTGTGATCAGAGTGGCGCAGCGGAAGCGGAAACAAGAAAGATTTGATATTCACAGATTGTTCAAGGTTTGCTGGGATAAGAGAAAGTGTAAAGTTTTGCACAGTGGAATAAAGGAGCAGAGTTTATTATGGTTTTTAATCAGAGATGACTTAAACGGTATGAGCAAATAATATGAAAAGACAGGAAATTCAAAGATGGTGATTGGTTTTCTTTGAAGAAGTGACAATTGCGAATGTAAATGCAGATGAGGCAGAATAACAGCAAGCAATGATAAATAGAAAAAGAAAATGGCGGCATGAAAAATATTACAGTATAAGATATTCGAGAAAGGTGAAGTGGTCCCGAAAGAAATGTTGCAAACACAGTCGGAAAAATGTGAAAGTAGGTTCAGTCCAAGGAGATAAAGTGACATTCGCAAGGTAGAATCATCTACAATTGAAAGTAAGAAAAGGCAATAGAATTGACAGAACAGAGTAATTGTGAAATGAATTGAAAGAAAGGAAAAGAACAAAGCAAGGATGGAAATGGTTAGATGAATTGAAAGGCTGATGCAGAGAAAGAGTATCCTTCTTGTTCTGTATATGGTTTCATTTCTTTTTAGGTGATAATCCGGTTTGTTGTGATTTGTTTTATATGTCGAGGATGACATTTCTTTTTAGGTGATAATAATGTAACGTCTCTCGTTTTTCGGATCCCCGTGGATCCAGGTTTAGCGGGTTTGGTGGCCAATGTGAGGCCCATTAGTGTTGTGTGTTTCTTATTAGATCCTTACCGGGCTTGGTTATGGGTCTGTGTTGTGTTTCAGTATGCTGGACATCAACAGTGGGTTGGCATCCAGGTGGGTGACGTCGACTTTGTGTTGGCGGCCATGGGTTGCCGTAGACATGGTTTTAGCGTCCATCGGTGGTACGTCTACCGATGGTTCTAGTGTGTTCCATTATATGAACTTGGCGGCAATAGATGTGGACGCCTATATGTGGCGGTCTGGTTAACGGCCCAAGGGTTGACGTTAACCTGAGGCGGCTGTGTCTTTAAGGGCAACCGAGTCCTCTTCTTCTCCATTTTCTCTCCTTCTTCTCCCCCACCTTCCCCTAGTGCTGTTTCCCCTACTTCCGGCGGTTGACAGGAGTATGTGGGAAGGCTGTGTGCGTGGTGTGATGGAGCGGCGAACAGATGGGAACGACAGATTGGAGGGCGATGTTCGCGGGAAGCTCCTCGGGTTCTGTCGTGAATCGAGGTTCTATAGGAGTTTAATCGCGTTATTGAGGTAGGGACTGGACCCCTGGATTCCTCATGGTTGATTGGTTATGGTTTGTTTGTATAGATTGCATGTTAATTGAGTTTTTGGGATTAAGGGTTCTTCATGCCGGGGAATTGGGTGGTTTGATTGATCCAGACATTGGATCTTGTTTCTTCGGTTTAAGTTTAGCATACAATGGTAAGGGGAGGTGTTTCCCCTAACTTTCCTGTAGTTTGTGGGGCTAAGTTGCCATGTGACCGGCCTAGGACCGTTCTGCACGTTTTGTAGTTGTTAAGGGTCGAGGATATAAACGTCATCATCGGTTGACGCTGGATTCTTCAGCTGGAGATTAACGGCAAGATGCTTAGCCGTTGATCTTGAGTAAACGGCAGGGTGATGGTCGTTTACTTGGTGTTGACAGCAATGGATGCTGCCATTTACATACTTTAGACGGCAATCGATGTTGCCGCTAACATGTGCATGCGTCAGCACTGTCTATTTTACGTGTTTGTGTGTGCATGGCGATGACCGGTGTGAGCCAGTGCACTTGTTACGCTCTTGGAGCATACTGCTCATGTAATGGGCATGTTTTACGTGAATGTGTGATGTACGTAGTGGTTTAAGTATGTGTATATTGTCCATGTGTTGGACATCTTGTTTACGTAGATAATGTGTGATATATTCGTCGTGAGGTATTATACACATGATATCTACGAGGTTTGGATGCCATGTATATGGTTTGTGTGTTCATGGCATACCGTGCGTTATTGTGGTTAATAATTAGTGAGGTCAGTCTGCGTGTTGCGGCGATGAGGTTCCTATGATCCTTTAGGATCTCTTGTGAATTATCCTAGATGGATTATTAAGTGTGGTCGTGCTATTATATTTAGTGTGGCAGTGGAGGTCACGTGTGACCAATGACAAACTGCGGTGTTATCTTTAATATGGTTAGTGTATGTAGTTGTGCAAGTTATCTTGTGAGTCACAGGGTGACTAGGACAAGCTATCCTTAATGGTAATTTGTGTATCGTGAACGATAATAGAAAGTGTTTATGTATATATTGTGGTTTGTGCTTGGCGAGTGTGGTGGTTCGGCGCCTATTCCGAATGCCTCTCTAGTCGGTACCCCAGGTTCTTTGTGAGCCAGGCACGTGTACTTGTTGTGCTCCGAGTTTTGTCCCGGTACGTGTGTTGTACCGTCGAGGTCTGTGTCGTCTGTCCTGGACACCCTCACTCTTTGTTTGAGTTGTACGTCCGGTGAGGGAAAGACGACAGTATGACAGTGACTTCTATACTTGTCTTTTAGTCACTTGTAGCGCGCTCGTATTAGGGGTACGGACACCAGTAGTCGACACTTGGTCCCCACTAGTCCTGTTTCCAGTGCCTCACTTTAGGGTGCTCCGGCCAGAGACCCTAGAGGTGCCAGGCATGGACCTGCAGCTGTGTGTCTGCAGGTGTGGTGTTGGTTGGTCTCCACAGTTGTTTGACTTGTTCTCGTGGAGCGGCAGTTGGACCTTTCGTCCGTGACTGTGAGTGCTGAGAGGTTGTTCTTGTGTTGTGTTGTCCGGGTTGGATATTGGCCTGATCAGCCAGTAGTCCGTTCCCGTTGGTGGCGTCATTCCTTTATGACTCGTGCTTTGCTACTTGTCGTGGTTCGTGAGTTTGTGACTCGTAGTCGAGGTTTGACTCGTTCGAGGTGTGCCCTGATGTTGGCACAGTTGTGACTGCGATTGTGGCTTGTGGTGTCCCGAGTGGTGGCACAGGTTCAGCTATAGATGGTGAGTATTGACTCACCACAAATGTGGTTTAGCTTGCTACGGTGTGCCTGTTACGGCACTGTTTCACTTGTGTTTCCGTGCTGGTGCCTTGTGGTAATAGGTACCTGTACCCTATGTGGGTAATGGTTTGTGGTGGTATGTCATACCAGTCTTTCTGTGTTGACGTGGAACTGTGTTTCGTGGAGGTCGTGTGGTGTGACCTTCCACTCAATGCGTTTTTACCTTCCTCGGGTAAACTACCGTATATGGTTTTCATGTGTGATGGATTGGCCCGCTGTAGTCGATCATGTTATTTGGTGTGTGTGTTTTCTGACATATTGTGATTTGGGGTATAAAGGACCAGCTTTTAGTTAGTAGTCCTGTTACCCACGTACTTGAGATTTGCCTGTGAAGCTTATAGCCTAGGCAGTGGTTTGCTTGTGCGGCTTATAGCTTAAATGATTGGTTGTGACTGTAATGTGCCTGTGAGGCTTGCGGCCTAGGCATTTCAGTTGTTGAGCGGACTAGCCTGTGGTTCCTCTTTCTTTATAAGGAATATGCATTTGTTTATCAATTATTGTTTAAAGTGTTATTTAAATATAAATGTTGTGAGCATGAAATGGTTTGGCTATTGGTGCTGCCAGTGAACCCCATGGGGTTGAGGTGTCCGTGGTTACGGTTTGTTTTGGGTATGTAAGACCCGGCTTCCCGGCTTTCTTTCCGGCGTCCTAGATGACTGTGTCCGTCGTGGGTGCCCGACACGACAGTCATCCATGTCGCGACAGGGAGGTCCATCGCGTTCTTGTCGCGCCCTGGGTTGCCGTCGCGTTCTTGTCGCGAACGGTCAACGAGTCGCGACAGTGGTTTGTCGGGTTGCGCTGTCCGGTCGTGTCTGACGCCTGTCAGAGTGGCAGGCATGTCAGTCTGGCCTGTCGGGTTTGTCGCGGCGCCCGTTGGGGGCGCGTTCTTGTCGCGTCCTGCGGACCCGTCGCGTTAAGGTCTTAACGCGACGGGGCGGGTCCGTCGCGTTCTGGGGCCGGGCACTTAAGGCGCAGGCCGGCTACCCCTTCCCCTCTTTTCCCTCTTTCTCCCTTCTCCCTCTCCTCCGGCGGTGGGGAGGCTCCTCTTTCTTTTTGGCATTGAAGGGATGCCTCCCTCTTTCTTTTTGAAGCTCCTCTGGCTTGACAACGCTGGTCGCTATGCTGGACCTTTTGATGGTGGCTTCCCCGTCAAAGGTTTGTAATGAATCTTCTCTTCAGCCAAATAGAGTGGCCTCTTCCTTCATGATACCCGTGGTATCTCCATCGTTGTCCCTTCGCGGAGGGGTCTAAAAAAAGGGGGGGGTTAAAGAAGCCTAAAGAAAGAGGAAATAAAAGGAAGAGCCGCAGGCAGTATCTTCCCAAGGAGAAAGCAAACCTGCTATGCCCGTGTAAAATTGGCTGAGAGGGCCAGAAGGTGTGTGCACTTTGCTTGGCCCGAGAAGCCACCTCTCGGATTAGCCAACACACATCGTTTAATCTGGCAACAGTCCTCTGCAAAGATGGCCAAATCATCCTGCCCATCGAAGATAGGAAGTAGTAAAGGCTGAGGTAGTCCATGCCCCAGCCTCTGCATAGTGAAAGGACAGTGGAGCTCTTGCGCCAAGATTGCTTCATGACCCCTCCACGGTTAGGTTGTGGCATGCAGCAACACAAATAGCCTGGGATGTGTATCATAGCGAGCGCCGGGCCTGAGTCCCCTGTACTGGCAATGCCCGGTATGGATATTCTCTGTCCACTTCCCGTGCTGAAGCACAATAGTTGGAGCATCCTCCTCAATAGGTCATGGCTGTGCGACGGCCAGCCGATCCGAGCTGATGTTGCAGAGATGCTGAAGAGTGCGGGGGGGAAAGTGTTTCTGTCACCTGGGCATAACCAGGGAAGGAGGAGGATTCTTCTTCTTCGCAGCTTGCCTCGCCTTCAGATACTGATCAACAGCTTTTTGGTCACCGGAATTAAGGCGCAGTAAATGCTCCGGGTCAATGTCGAGAGCAAGCTTTGGTTGCAATCGCAGGAGCTTGCGTTCGGCGGCGCCCAACAGTCGGCCTTGCAACTCTATAAAAGCTGGTCCGGCATTCCACCACTTGATATAGTCGGGTGTAACCCAGGGAGTACGGCCTTGCATAGGCACCCGGAAGGTGGATGAATCAAAACGGTGGAAGAAATCCCACCATTTGAGCGCCCTGCTCCAGAAGCTGTGATCCCCCCACAGCTCGGCCAGACAGATCAAACTTGGCCGACGACGGAGGGATATGCTGATCATATCCGAAATTGCGGGCAAATCTGAATGGGTAATAGGGTTCTAAATAAATGACACCCCCGCCGGAACGTCAATACACTGGCCGGATTGATAGGGCCCAATCTATGAGCTCTGGTTCCAACATGGACCTGGCCAGTCTCTGATGGCTCAGCGGGTGTACAAAACTCTTCAATCACATTGTCGCAGCACTCCCGATAACGGTTCGCCAATGGGCTGCTATGGCTGGCCAGGTGCCAGAAATGAATGGTGCCCGGAGAGTCGGTCGGGATACTTGTCAGCTTACCTCGAATCTCAAATAGCTGCTTGGAAATAGAATGTGGTTCTGCACTGGCAAATTTCAACATCCTTGGAAATAGTCGGGGTGACTAGAGAGACCTCGGGGCGAACTCCGGAAACAGACCGCAGGCCCAGACGCTGAGGAAATGCCAGGGCCCAATCACCGATGTTGTGCGGAACTGAGTGACGGCATAAGTCGCCGAGGGACCGGTACACCAAACAGAGTGCTGCAGAGCACAAGGACAACTTTATACCCCAAGCCATCTGACAGGCTGGGTAAATGACATCGGGGCGGAGAAATAGAGTCGTCGCCCACGGGCAAAGCAAAGGAGCAGATCCAATAGGCCAAATATGCCACACAATGGGTGTGTGGGTCAGCTCCAGTAGGGTTCAGACCCGGGAGGGCCTTTAAAAGAGAGTCAGGAATGGTCACCTTCTGGCGCCCGGTTCTTCTTAGCAGCAATCCCACCGGCACAGGCAAATCTCCATAGCGCTGTTCGTGGGAGAAGAAATAGGCCAGCCACATGTGCATGCTGACCTTGCTCCGCTCCCTCTTGTCCCTGCTCGGCCGTGTTGCGGGCAAGACTGAGCTGGCGATAAACTTTCATGAGGTACCTGTACGTGTACCCATGGAATACTGCTGCTCCCCGCAGGTCCTGTCCTTGATGATATCTGGGAGACAACACTCTTCATAGGGTTCTCCGTCAATAAGCAGACTGATAGTTGATGAAGGCTCCAAAGATCAAGTGATGTCTCTCCCTCAGCCGTGTAAAATGTGTTGAATTCGGGGACGAAGACCTCTGTGAATCTGCAACAGAGACCCTTGGATAAAGGGTACCGATACCGGGCTGCGCGAACACGCTGTGGTAAACCACACGGTCACCAAGAGTGGCGCGTAATGGTGGAGTATAAAATCAGCAGCTTCTACAACAAAAGTACGGAAATGGTGGGCATCTGTCGCCCGAATATCTCCAAACCAACCTGCCGCCAGCTGATGCTTGAAGCGGATTGCTAAACAGTCTAATAGGAAAAGGTTCATCTTATAGACCCACTGTGCTGGGCAAAGAAATAACCTAAAAGACGACCGCTCTTGGTTCACGCGGCCTGATGAGTTATCCCACCTCGCGGGAACGAAAGTGGGAGCATGTGTAAGCTTGTTGTCCGCGGGATCAAATCTCTCAAACCTAGAACAGAGGCCCGTCGCCGCGGCTCGCCGATCCGGTTAGATGGGCTCAGAACGGGAACGCAGGCAGCCAAGCTATCCTTTCAATCAAGATGGCTGCCTCCACCTCCTGGGTCAAAAAAGAATCATTCTTGCCGCCCGGGGCATAGGAGTGAAGAAACTGCAGCAGATGCTTGTCTTTGGGGTGATCAACTCAATAATCCTCGTCACGAGCAAAGGTAGGTGGTGTCGAGCTGATATCAAGCCTTGATACATCCATCGTATCAGCTTCGGTCGTATGAAGACTTTGCCATCATAGCAACCTTGTCATAGCCAGGAGTCAATCTCGGGAAGTCTGCCCATGATAGAAGCGGCACATCTTTCGAGGGCCCGCGCTGCGAGAAGAAGAGCTGGAGGCCATGGTTCCTGCCAAGAAAATTAAAGCCACATCAGCGGGCCAAATAGACACTCAAATCTGATAAAATTTCGGCAGCATTCCCCTTGTCACACGTGCAAGTGGGGGGGTTTCAGCGGGTTACTCGTCCACGCACTAAGGTGAGATGGGCCCAAACAGAGACATGCAAGCATGTCGAATAGCTCTCCGGGAACCGCTGTTACCTCGAGGACCAGCCGACGAGGAGTGAAGCGTCCCAGTGCCTGGCCGCAGTCAAAAGACCCGCTATTTAAAGTGCGTGTGCAGAAAGAGAAGCGGACAACGGGAGCCCCGCTGATCTAAAATGGACCCCCCACCAACAGAAGACAGAGAAGTAAAAGTCCTGGGACCTGATGTGCCCTCGCTGTTCCTAAGGGCTTGGGCCCTATGAAGCTATCTAAGAGCGACGCTACTCTCTCATGGCGTGCGAGTTAGGAGCTATTCCTAATTAGACCCGTCATTTGGAGTGGTACTGAGCGGACGAGGACCGCACACGGGTAGAAGCCCCGCCGATTCGAAGTGCTGCCCCACAGACGATAAGGACGAGAAGGTGAAACCTCAGACTGGGGATATTCCCCTTGCAGTCCCCTAGCGGTTAGTAGCCTGGGACCTACTTCGATCTCCCCGTTGCTTTAATTAAAAGGGGGGAGATCCCAATGGACTCAGACACACATGCAGATGCGTTTGGTACAATAGGCCCCATGGCCAAGGATATTCCCATGGCCTACCGGCCCCATGTAACCCCTTTGGCCCTGTTCACCAGTTGCAAACAAGAGTAAAAAAAGAAAAGGGGCATGCAAGCCCAGCTCCAACCCCCCCCCCCCCCCCACACCGTCTTCCCAGTTCTGGCCAGAGGCCCTCAGTGCGACCGGAACACCCTCCGGCGCCGCTTCAGAACATAAAAGAGCTACAAACTGGCCGACCCTTGGCCGTCGCTGCCAAAACCATTATCGACACTGCCAAGGAAGCGCAACAAAAAAAGCACATACAACAAACACAAACAAAATAGACAAAAGAGAACCCACAAGAGGCCGATCGCCGATCGTGCCCTACCCTTGTCTGTCGGTCCCATCGCGAGGAGCCTTGCCGCCCAAAAGCCCGACCATGAAGCCCACTGCGGCTGCCACCTCTTCTCGCGCCGCCGGGACAACCGCCTTAAGCGTACCTCGCCGCCAGAGGAGTCCGCACGCCGCTGTGCGCGGGATCCGGGAGTCTCTTCGCGGTCTGGGCACAACCTGGCCTTCGACGTCGTAGAACCTTAGAGCCACCGCCCCGGGGTTAAAGGCCCCAAAAGAACCCTCGCCGCCGCAGCTCCGCTCATGCTCCTTGCCGCCGTGCCACGCCTCGCGCCGCCGCACCTCGCCGCCGCGCCTGCTGGCCGTCGCCGCTGCACCTTCTCTCGCTGCTGGAGGGGGAAGGAGTGGAAGAGGACGAAGAGGGGGGAAGAGATGGAGCCCGCGCTTGCCGCGGAGGAGAGAGAAAAGGAGAGAGAGAGGCAGGCACCGCGCGCCTTTTGAGGCGGGATTTGAAAAGGGGAAAGGGCGTCTCGGCAAGCGCGAGACGCCGGTCGTGCTCCCAGGCAGTTCGCGCCCCAATGAGCCCGCGAACCGAGTCCACCCGGACCGCGCCGAATCGCCTTGCGCTGTCTGCGCCGTATCGACCGTGCGCCGATTCCACGGACCAACCAACCCCTCCCCAAAATTGCCCATCAAGAGCAACGCAAAATCTGTCAAGTGGATCATATCACCAAATGGAAGCAAGAGAATACAAACAGACAATTTGGCCATTAACCGGCAACAAGTCAACGACCTGCCGGCGTTAGTGTCGACAGCAAAGGACCAAGATTCACGCGGATGTCGCTTTGCGTGCCCCCTGCACCAACCCACGGGTGGGGGCATTTGTGGACACCAAAATCGCTAAATGGGCCCCACCACCGGCCATTATCCTCCGCCACGATCCAAGCCCTTCATGGACTGTGCAAAAAAAGAATCAAAAGCCCATTGAAAGACCCAAAGGCCCATGAGAAAATAAGCTTATCTCATCCCTAAAGTGGGGAGGTGAGGATAAGCTATTGCACTCTCTCTCCAAAGGGGAGTCCCATTTTGGGCAAAAAGGTGGTCTGCCACCCTACTGATTCAGGGGCCTGTTGGGGCGGTTTTGCAAGCTTCTCTTCGGAAAGGCTTGGAGAAGAAGAAAAAAAAGGGAGAGGGTTACAAAAAGAAAAAAGGGGAGAGAGAAGGTGGCTGGTCTCGGGGATGCCAGGCAAGCCACCAGTAGAAGAGAGGGAGGCTTCCCTGCGTTTCCTCCTTCAAGGCAGCCAGGAAGACCACCTCATCGTGAAAGCTGGCAAAGAAGAGGGGAAGTGGAAGAGAATTAGAAGAATGTGAGGAGAAGAAGAGAAGAAAAGAGAGAGAGAGGGATCAGCTCCTCACTGTGGACAATCCGTTTCGCCTCCGCTGTGTCACTGCTGTCAACTGTGGATGTCCTCCGGAGGCTCGCGGATGTCGATGGTCTCTCGTTGGCGATGAAGGGTCACTGGTTGACCTCGTTGACTCCCCGGTTGACTATGTTGACTGAGAAGGGAAAAAGAAAAACCAGAGATGAAAGGGGAGATTTGTGATCTCCAGGGCCTTACCTGTGCCCAAGGGAGTGTTTTGACCACGTTGTTGTAGCAGCCTCGCACAGCGACGGAGATGGGGCTTCAACTTCTCCTCCTTCGGCCGGCCAAAGGAAGAGAGCTCCACGGTCACGTTCACAGTGTTCCGCCACAAACAAAGCTCTATTAAACTAAAATGCAGTGTAGTAAATGTTCAAAACGAAGAGAGGAAAGCCTAAAAGACGAGTCTCGTACCGGTTGCGACTTGAGAAGCGGGGTGGCCAAATGTTATGACCACCCTTCTTCCCTCCGTTTTGGGGGAAACCCCTTTCTAGGTGTATAGGAAGGTGACCTAAGTGCCTAGAGTGAGTGGGAAGGTGTGTGCAACATGTAAATTAGCTAAAAAGTAAGTAAGAGAAAAGAGAGGGAAGGAGGTGTAGATCCTCGTTGTTGATGTTGTAGCTCCTTGCAAGGCTCCTCCAGCTCCAAAGCAACCCTCCTGGATGTCCCAAGTGTGGAGAGAGTGAAGAGGATGAGTGGTGGAAGGTTGGGTAAGATTTTCTCTCTCCTCTCTCAAAGCTTCAGCATATGGACGTCCAGCCTCTCCCACTTGGCTCAGAGGGCTCAAAGGGAGGTTATATAGACAGTGGGGCTCGGGGTTGAGAGCCTTGGATGCTCAAGTGTGAAGAAACACACTTGCACACTTGGCAATCCATGCATTAAAGGTCCAACCAATGGGGAGAGGCCAAGTAGGATTTTTTACTGGGTCAATGGGGTGCCTAGGTGGCCCATATACCCGTTGGGAACGGTCACATGCGTTGCATGGCCGAGAGAATGGTGCAAGTGGGCTGGATTCTCGGGTAGTTGCGCAGACCAGGTAAACCCTGTTGACGTCAAGAGATCCTGCCGCCAACCGCATGCAGACGTCCACGGATGTGGACGTCAACTTGGTCAGCGTCCAGGGGGATTGCCGCAACCAGTAGGGCGGCCATCGATGCTGCCGTCTACATGGTATCCGAGGCCGGTCAGCAAATGGTCAAATGAGGCTTAATGGGACAAAAGAGCTTGCGGGAGATGGGCCAAATCGCGCGTCTACAAATGCCCCTCCGAGACATCCGCCTTGCAAGGGAGCAGAGCAGACTGAAAGGTTGATGTCTCGGTAAACAAAGGACGCGGAGATTTAACGGAAAGGCCATCTCTGAGGATAGGAATTCTAGCAAACCAAACGAAAGAGTCAGGCTAGAAAAAGATGACGTATCGTCTGAGAGACAATAGGGGTAAGAAAAGGGGTGATCTACCTGTGTAACTACAGCTGCGACCCAATGGCAGGGTCCCTGGTTGGCCGTGTGTTAGATTGACTAGTTTCCGGTGTGTCTGAGTTAAAGGAGTTATAATATGACGGTTGAATCTGGAGGGTCTCATAACCGGAGCTCGTGGGCTCGCTAGCCTAATCAGGACGTCGATCCCGAATTTAGGAGGTCATGGAGGATAAGGAGTTGGTTGATCTCTCAAAGGATATTAAAAGATTCTAACTGGAATCACATGCTGGAAAGCCTGAAGTCCGGAATTAAGCTCGCGACTGGCGAAGGCTCAATGAACTCAATAAGGCTGGAATGATCATTTGTGAAAAGCACGGTGGGACAAGTGGAGAAGGGGGGAACAAAGACCCGACATCGATTGGATAGTCATGAA
>JACBKR010003913.1:0-26943 GCA_014218235.1 Colocasia esculenta
ACCAATCCGCGTACTACTGTGGCGAAGGCTGGTACTCCCACTGCTGCTGTCCACCCGCTTCTGCTACTCCTTGAGGCTGTGCTACTGACTCCTCTGCTGACACCTCCTCCTGGACCTGCCCCTGCGTGGGCATATCCGACTCATCCTGCTGTTCTATCAGCTCTCTGGCCTGCCTACGTCTGCGCGGAGCCATATCACTGCACGACACACAACCAACAAGGTTAACAATACCAACTCGGGTGGCTAGTGTGTACTTATACTACTGTTCGACTTCCTATTGCAGTTTAAATCCTCTACAAGTCCTGTCAAACTCTCGCCCTGATACCAACTGTAATGACCTCGAGAACCCGACCCTCGGCCCACGCCAAGGGCCTGATTTTCGCAGTCGTCGCCCACGGATCTGGAGACCCGAAAGGGCTATAATATAAATCTAACAGGATATGTAACAGAAGTAAATGTCAACTGCTAAACTAGAAGCGCACACGCGGAGATAGAAAGAAGAGCGAGACCGCTGTTACCGCTCTAAGTACAGTCCCAACACACACAACTAGTACAAGTAAAGGCAGGGGATAACAAGTCCCTTAGGGACATACCCCGAGGGTCACGTACACTGAGAGGGGGGAACCACTACTAGCTACAGGGACCACGACTACCTCCCCGTCTTCTCCGCCCGGGCGCGCGCCTACCACTGCTGAGAAGTCTCACCTGGGAAAGAAAGGGATGAGCTTTACAACAGAAGCTCAGTAGGGACTACCATTCTCATACTGGCTCTAACAGGTAGTCAAAACTATGAACTACCGAATCGAGCACGCCCACTGCCCAGAGTACTCCCTCAACAGGCGCGCGGGGACGGGGGTCCCAGGCAATGGTAACAACCTCTCTCGTGGACAAGCCCTCAAGTGCCGAGCACCGAGCGAATGACTAGTGTAGGACCGTACTAGGGAACTAGCACTGGTGCCACGAGTACAGTAAGAAGCGTAAATGGCGGAGACTCTACAAAAATGTGGAACTTCGCAGACCTCAACCTATCTCTATTGTAGTCGCGATGCACGGCCGTCGCGACCTTATCGCGACGCCCAAGAGTGTCGCGATGATGTCGCGGCGGCCATGCCGGTCACGACATCATCGCGACCTCTATAGCGGTTGCGTCTTCAGCCGAGGGGGGGCCGGTGCAGTCCTCCTAGAGACCACTCCAAACCACGGTACAAACATACCATAGGGGGAGGGAGCATGCTCAACATAAAGAAAAGCCATTAAACCATGCAAACCACCCTCAAAACCCCACAAACATGGATTTACAAGAATCTACGCTCGATGGAGAATCTCACTCACCACGAGCATGGTTCTCACAACTCCCACAACCCAAACCACGGGGAAGCATGATCTCAAGGGGGAGGGGAGCATGCTAGGGTGAGAGGATCAAGGGTCCCTACCTCCAACTGTAGAACTGACCTGTTGGGGCCTTCACGCTGGAATGGCCACCTCCTCCTCACTCCAAGCACCACGAGCACGTCCCCTACACGGTGGAGACAACACCACCTCAAAACGGGCACCACGAGCACCAAGAAAGTCGGAGAATTTCAAGGGAGCACGAGAGAGGGAGAAGAAGGAAGAAGAAGGAGAAAAGGCGAGAGGGGGAAATGGGGCACAACCCTCAGTTTTAAACCATTGGGCCCCAAGATGCAACAGGGGGCCCGACGCGACAACAACACGTCGCGATGCTCATAGGTGTCGCGAGCATGTCGCGATGGCCACCCCGGTGCGACCCCAAAAGCGGTCAAACCTCGAAGACCGGGAAACAAGAATGCAATTGCTGACCAGGTCGCGTCAATGTTGTACGCACCTGACACCCGACAAGACCGTTCTGACAGATGGGACAGCGGTCAAGTCTTTCAGAAAAGCAGTCGCGTCGCCTTCAGTTGGCGCGACAGGAACGCGACGGCCGGGCGCGTCGCGACCCGAAACCTGTCACGGAGGCTCCTCTGGCGCGACCATGTCATGGCCAGGGCGCCCGTCGTGACCCTTGTTGGGTTCACATTCTAAATCATAAATACAACAGTTTTTGTTGATGATCAATGATGAACAATGTAAACAAATGAACAATGTGAATTGAGTTTAATATTGCATAAGATCTCACTAACTATGTTATTATTTTAGGGAGATATTGAGCAAGACATGTTAAAAGAACAAGGTTCAAATGATGAAGATATACATGAAAAGCAAGCACCTGTCGACAGCAGGAAAGGTCCCTGTCGACAGACATGCTCAAGCCAGAAGGCCAATCTTCAGTACAGATGAGCCTGTCGACAGCACCCCAGCCACCTGTCGACAGGAAGAGGTTCCCAGAACCACCAATCTTCTGTCTGCCTGTGCCTGTCGACAGCACCCAGTCGCCTGTCGACAGCAACTGCCTTCCAGAAGCCTTGAATGTTCTGCTTGCTTGCGCCTGTCGACAGGAGCACCCAGTGCTGTCGACAGACGGAGAGAATCCTCAATACGAAAGTCTTCAAGTTGCCATAGATGGTGTTTCCACATACCACCACTCTCCATATGTAAACACCTCTATTTAAGCATCCTTTTGAAGACAACACGAAGTCAAGCAGCCTCCAAGCAAGAACCCTAAAAGCCTCTCAAGAGAATTCTTGCATTGCTGCTCTGCTTCTACCTGCTGCCCAGATTCAACAAGAGAAGTCTTCCGTGCAGCGGTGAAGTCTGAACGTCGTGGATTCAAGCTCTCCCATCAACTTCTAATCATCAAGACGAAGCTTGAAGTCTACCCAGACGTTCATCAGAAGAGTTTTCAATTGGATTTGATTCTCAACTCTCAAACTCTTCTCTGTTTTACTTTTATCCATACGTGTGTGTGTGTGGTGTGTTTCAAGCAGTCCTTGTGCTTGATACACGTGTGTGTGTGTTGTTCTGATCGTGGTTACACATCAGAGAACACGTGTGTGTGAGTTGTAGTTCCTGAACTAGCTCATAAGCAGATTGCTTGCGTGTGTGTGTGGCCCGTGGATGTAGGATACACAAGTTGTGTATTCCGAACCACGTAAATCGTTGTGTCTCGTGGTTTGAACGTTTCTACGTTAGATGTTGGTAGGCACGGCGCATTTACACACGTCTAATCATCTGCTTGATATCTATCATCAAAACACACACATCCACACTAAGTCTAGTCCTTGCCACACTTCCAGTGATTTGTATCTTATCGAAAAGAAGGCGTTAAGTGTCTTAATAGACAGTAATCTATTCAACCCCCCCTTCTAGATTACCATATAGGGAATTCCGCAACACTTCAATTGGTATCAGAGCGAGGTTTCTCCGTTTACTGTCACATCTATTTGATCTTACGATCAGGAGATCATCTTGATCTTATGGATTCTAGTAAGGGGTATATGGCCGAGGGACATTCAGTCACTAGGCCACCCTTCTTTGATGGCACTGACTATCCCTATTGGAAAAACCGCATGCAGGTGTTTCTACGTGCACAAAACTTTGAATTGTGGAAGATAGTCAGAACAGGACCATATGAGTTGCCTCAAGACGAAGATACATGGACTAAAGATCAGATTGCCAAAGGGACTCTCAACTGGAGCGCCCTCAACATGATGCAGTGCGCGGTCCATCCAAAGAATACTCGAGGGTCTCCACATGCACCTCAGCTAAGGAGATGTGGGACAAGCTCGAGTTAATATATGAAGGTACGTCTGAGGTGAGAGAATCTAAGGTAAGCATGCTAGTCTCAGAATATGAAATGTTTAAGATGAATCATGATGAGACAATATCTGATATGTTTGCTAGATTCATGGTTCTGATAAATGGACTAAAAGGTCTTAAAAAGGAATACTCAGACAGTGATTTGGTGAGGAAGATACTTCGGTCTCTTCCATCCTCATGGAACACCAAAGTCACTGTCATTGAGGATTCCAAGAATCTTTCAACCATGAAGGGGTGAATTGATTGGTTCTCTCATGACCTATGAGTTGAATGTGAAAAGGAAGGAAACTGAAGAGAACCCAAGGAAGTCCATTGCTTTGAAAGCTTCCAGAAAGTCTCTTCAGATTCCAAAAGGAGTACTCAACAGGAAAGTATTGAGTCTGAATCCTCTAGTGATAGTGAGAATGACGAGATGGCCATGCTCACTAGACAATTTAAGAAGTTCCTCAATTCAAGAAAAGAGGTTCAGGAAACTCAAAACCGTTCCAAAAGAGTACCAACAGAATTGATTCACCTAACAAAAATCTGATGTGGTTTGTTATGAGTGCAAGAAGCAGGGGCACATGAGAGGAGAATGCCCCGAGCTAAAGAAGAATTGAAGAAAGACAAATTCACGTTCAAGAAAGCCAAAGCAATGTTGGCTTCATGGAGCGATGAAGATGAGGACAGTCAAGCACCTCGGAAGATGAAGAGATTCAGTGTCTCATGGCGAAGAGTGACGATTCAACCGAGGTAAACTCTTCCTTCGAGCATTTTTCTATTCTGAATGGGAAGAGGCTTATACTGTACTATTTGAAAAATTTTGTGAATTTAAGTCTGAAAACAAAGCACTTAAGAAGAAAATGAATTTCCTTGTTCATGAGTCAAACAACAATGAAGAAATTGAGTCTCTGAACAAGGTAATTGATTTGATGAAAATTGATGAACAAACCCACAGTGATGAATTGGATAGCATGAAACTTAAGTATCAAGAAGTTCAAAAGGAAAGAGATGATCTAATAAACTCTCTTGAAATTCTTAAAGGTAGCATGCTAATCTGAAAGAGAAACTTGAAAAAGCTGAAACAGAACTGAAAGGCAAATCAAAAGATCTAACAAGTTTTGTAAAAAGCAAACAGAACTTGGATGCAATCTTAGGTTCAATGTTTTTGTTGCAAGACATGGGATTGGATTTCAAAATCCAAAGCCAAAGGTAATTGGCAAAAATCTGGTGACTGATTTCATTGATCCAACCCCAGCTCTAGCAAACCAACCCTTCAAAGAAAAGGAAAAATCAACACAAGGGTAAAAAACAGGAACCTAAAGTCACCAAATTTGTTCCTAGTCAAAAGAAGGAATTTGCTACAAGCTCTGAAAAAAGGGCCGTCCACAAGACAAACAGCAAGTTCCCAAAGCTAGACTCACAGAAAAACAAAGGTAAGATGCCTATGGATGCTTCTAAAAATGTCAAACCCAATGTTGTTCCTAAATCATCATCATGCAAAATCTGTAAAAAGATTGGACATAATGAAAAACAATGCTGGAATAAACCAATTCAAAGAAGATCAAGCAAGTTTGGATTCCTAAGCATTTATATTTGGCATGAATGATTCAATGGGACCCAAAGTAATTTGGGTACCAAAACCTCTCGTCTGATCCACATGTGCAGGAATGCCTAGCAGCCCACAATCAAAACAAATGGTACCTGGACAGTGGCTGCTCGAGGCATATGACGGGCGACAAAGCTAAATTCAGTTTGCTCGTGGAAAAAGAGGAGGTCAAGTGATATTTGGAGGTAACAACAAAGCCAGATCATCGGCTCAGGTAAAGTTGGTAAGTTTGCCTCTAATTCTATAGACAATGTGCTTCTGGTTGATGGCCTTCATCACAATTTGCTCAGCATAAGTCAGTTGTGTGATAAAGGTCATAAAATTGTCTTTGAATCCAACTCATGTCACATTCTTGATAAAAGGAAACAGGAAGCCTAAAATTTTCTGGAAAAAGAATGAATAACATCTACATGGTTGACTTAGATGATCCAGAAAATAACAATTTGTGTCTTGTAGCAAACAAACAGGACGAGCTTACATTGTGGCATCGTAGGCTCGGTCATGCTAGTTACAATGTATTGCACAAGATCATGAGGCTTAAGTTGGTAAGTGGTCTTCCTGAAATTCCTTTAAACAAATGAAAACTTCTGTGATGCATGTGCACAGGAAAACAAACAGGAAATCCTTCAAATCAAAGGCACCGGTAAGTTCTTCCAAAGCCTATGAACTCTTGCACATGGACCTATTTGGACCTACGAGAACACTCAGTCTCAATGGCAAGCGTTATGGTTTTGTCATTGTGGATGATTTCTCTAGGTTCACTTGGGTAAAATTCCTGGCTCACAAGAATGAAGCAGTAAATTTTTTGAAGAATTCTTCAACAAAGTTGAGCATGGGAATGTCAATAAAATATGCTCCATCCGCACTAATCACGGGGGAGAATTTGACAACAACTCCTTTACTGAATTCTGCAGGCTCCATGGGATAGAGCACTTGTTCTCCTCTCCAAGAACTCCGGAACAAAATGGAGTGGTGGAGAGAAAGAACAGAACATTGGTGGAGATGGCTCGCACGCTTCTGGTCGAGAATCAACTAGCAAGAACTTTTTGGGCAGAAGCGGTAAACACATCTTGTTACATTCTTAATCGAGCCATGGTAAGACCGTATTCAAGAAAACTCCTTACGAACTTCTGAAAGGTAAGAACCCACCATTGGGTACTTTAAAGTTTTTGGTTCAAAGGTGTTTATTCATAACAATGATAAAAGTGACTTGGACAAGTTTGAAGCCAAAAGCGATCAAGGTATTTTTCTTGGATACTCTGAACATTCTAGAGCTTATAGAGTGTTTAATCTGAAAACCAGAAAGGTGGAAGAAACTCCACACGTTGTTTTTGATGAATCTCAAATCAAGTCTAACAATTCTACTCCTTACAGGTTTGACGATGAATTGTTGAAACAACTCTTGGAGATCTACAAAGCAAATCAAATGCAATCCTAAGTCAGTTCATAAAGCTAAACGTGGATATCTTCGCAGGTATGATGATGAAGATGACAGTCATCTACCCAAAACTGAAGAAGATACACCTGCACAAGATCCACAACAAGAGGATGAACCACAACATGAAACTCCTCCAGCCACCCCTCCTCGGAACAACATCCTCAACGCAAGATCAACCCGGTCCTTCAACAATCACGAATGTGAGGTACTCTAAAGCCATCCACTTGAGAATGTCATAGGGACATAAATGATTCAGTTCAAACTAGGTCTCAAGTAAATCAAATAGTTGAACAGGATCATTTAGCCTTTGTCTCTCAAGTGGAGCCTAAAAATGTTGAAGAAGCATTTAAAGAAAATTCATGGATTGATGCTATGCATGAGGAGTTAGGCCAATTTCAAAGAAATAATGTCTGGAGTTTGGTTCCTAAAACCCCTGAAATTTCTGTAATAGGCACAAGGTGGGTCTTTAGGAATAAACTTAATGAAGAGGGTAAAGTGGTGAGAAAAAAGGCTAGACTGGTTGCAAAGGGTTACAATCAGGAATTTGGTGTGGATTTGAAGAATCTTTTGCACCTGTAGCTAGGCTAGAAGCAGTAGGATCTTGTTAGCATACGCATGCTCTAACAAGTTCAAACTGTATCAAATGGATGTTAAAACTGCTTTCTTAATGGCTACATAAAAGAGGAAGTCTACGTTTCTCAACCACCCGGCTTTGAGGATCATGATAAACCCAACCATGTATTTAAATTGCACAAAGCTCTCTATGGTTTGAAACAGGCACCCCGAGCTTGGTACGATCGTCTCAGCTCATTTCTAGTAAGCAAAAACTACTCAAGAGGTAAGGTGGACCAAACTCTTTTTACAAAGAAAGTTCGCAATCACATAATTGTTGTTCAAGTATATGTGGACGAATCATCTTTGGTTCCACAACCCCACACTGTGTGAAGAATTTTCACAACATATGCACAGTGAATTTGAGATGAGCCTAATGGGGGAGCTTCAATTTTTTCTTGGTTTGCAGGTCAAACAGTTCGAAGATGGATTCTTCATTAACCAAGAAAAATATGTCAAAGAACTTCTGAAGAAGTTTCAGTTTGAACAAGCTAAACATGCTTCAACACCAATGAGCACAAGCATAAAGCTGGAAAATGATGAGAAAGGTAAAATGGTAGATGCTAAGCATTTTCGAGGTATGATTGGCTCACTCCTTTATCTTACTGCAAGTAGACCGGACATACAATTCAGCGTTTGTCTTTGTGCTAGATATCAATCTAGTCCAAGAGAAAGTCATCTAATTGCAGTTAAGCGAATTTTCAGATATCTCTCAGGTACGCATAATTTGGGTCTTTGGTATCCAGCAGGTAGTGGCTTCAACTTGGTTTCATATTCTGATGCTGACTATGCTGGATGTAAAATTGACAGGAAAAGCACTAGGGCTATTGCCAAATGCTTGGTGGTTGTATGGTTTCGTGGGCATCCAAGAAGCAACACTCGGTTGCACTCTCTACTGCAAAAGCAGAATATGTTGCTGCAGGGCTGTGCAACACAAGTGTTGTGGAAAAAGTCAGTTGTGTGACTACAACATTGATTGGATGCACACCTATTCTATGTGACAACACTAGTGCCATCAATCTTTCAAAGAACCCTACAACACTCTAGGACAAAAACATTGAAATCCGTCACCACTTTTTGAGAGATGAAGTAGCAACAAAGCATTTGAAATTAGCTTCATACCCACTGAAAATAATTGGCTGATATATTACCAAAATTGGCAGAAGATAGGTTACCACATTGAGAAGAGAATGGGTTGTGCAAATTTAATATCAAATATCAAGATGTTCAATGTGGTATTCCTTGTGGAGAACATATGCTTGTGGAATTATATGGTGGAAGAACAAGTTATGCTTGTTTGGAAACTCTCTCATATGCGTGAGAAAACAATTCTCTTCCCTTTAGCATGTCTCCAATGTGGAACATATACTCGCCAATACATCTTACTTTGACAAATATTGCTCTTTTTTCTTTCATATCTGCTCTTTCCAAAAACTTGTCACTTTTGGTAATGTGTCTTCTACATGCTGGATGTGCTTGATTGATTGATAAATGTGTGCAATTTTGTCTTCATGAACTTGAGTCTTTTTCGTTCCATTTCAGCACACATTATGGGGGAGCAAGTAAGGGCTACATGAATGCAAATGTGAAGGTAGTTGTTCAACCTTTGTCCATCTCAACTCCTCACAACCATTACATATTTCAGCCCTTCATTCTAGCCTTACAATTTGCTCTGAACAGGTCCCTGTCGACAGCTACAAGGGCCCTGTCGACAGCTCAGCCCAGACAGCACAAAGATTCTTCTGTATGTGTGTTCCTGTCAGGACTTCCTTCCCTGTCGACAGCTATTCAGAATTCTGTGATCATGCTTATTTCCTCACCCATTCAGTGAGCATCTTCCTGATTAACAACTAAGGTGTCTTTAAGGTGTTAATGTATGTTTGACCATAGTACATACACATGATATTTAAGCTATTCTCTATTCCACTATGATTTTTACATACTATTCATGTAGGGTTTAAGTTCTATCATTTAGGAAACATTTCATAACTCTAAAGGACATCCACCTCACTCTTTTACATTAATCCTTAGTGAGTCAACATAGTCTCAATTTACTTGATAAGTCTTTTGGTCATGGACGTACATATCAAATATTGATTGGTATCATATCACCAACTTGATTTTGGTCTTTACGACAATACTTGGAGAAAAGCTACCTATTCTAAAATAAAACAAAAAAAAAATTATAATGACAATCACCGTGAAGTTGGGATGAATATAGGCAATGTTGGGTTATGCTAAGTAACCGGGGAGATGGGCATCACAAATGTCTGCCCTCGCGTCAAAAGGCCAACTCATCATCTCTGTACAACGGTATGATGGAACTTCCACTAATTGACTGGGGGTATGGGCATGTGTATGTCTATCCTCACGTCAAAAGGTGTGACGTCTTCTAAGTACCATTTCCTCCCATTATTCTTCTGAATTACACAACAACAACAACACAAAATTGAAATAGTGTGAAGCTCCACTGAGTCATAATTTCCAAGGTCATTGGTCTTGTGACTGTCTTGACATATAGATATCATTTCATGCATCATTTGCCTATCCATAAATAGGGATTGTGTTGTCTTACATTGTATTTTATACAATGACGGGTAAGTGTGCAATGTTCTTTAGTTAAGTGGTGTTTCTTAATGCTTTAACCTGAAATTCCTTGGGTATTATGTTCAAATCATTTAGAAAAGGTTATGGTTTATTATATCTTTGTATATGGTAGGTTAACACACATTATTCACCTATTATAACCACCATTTATAACATGGAAGACCTTGCTCAGACTTCAGTTCAAAAATCACACAAAATCACAAGCTGGCCATTTTCTGAAAGCCTATCGACAGGCACCAGGGGCCCTGTCGACAGCCGGCGGCAAGGTTGTCTTTTGGAAGTCCAACGGGCTAATCCGAACCGGATTTAGTGGGATCCGACTCTTAAAATACCCTCACCCTTTCTATAAGAGGACCCCACACCCCTTTCCCTCTTCCTTCACTTCCAAAAACTTCCTTCCTTCCCTCCCTTTCTTCAATCCCTTCTCCAGGGCACCAGCAGGGCACCTCTGCAACTCTGGTGTTTTTCTTCTATTCTTCTTCTCCTTCCCTTCTCGAGAACGCGCAGCAAGATCTCATGGCCCCAACTGCCAAGAAGCTGGCCTCTCGTCGCCGTCCTCGGTCTTCTCACGCCGGACAGGGCTCCAGGGACTCCCCTGAACGTCGCACAAAGCACAGGGAGGACCGTCTGCCAGAGCTGCTCATCCCCCCCAATCTCCAATTCAAAGTCACTCATGCAACCTTCACTAAGGTCACGCAGCCTCGCTACGTGGACTTCATCTCCCTGCAGGATTTCTTTCCAGGTCTTTTGCCTCTATTTGACACTCAAGGTTGGTCACCTTTTGCTACAGTCACAAAACCTACTCCTCCTCTGTTGTCACGGAGTTTTACCATAATCTCCGAGAATCTACCACAGGTGATCTCTATACCCGAGTCAAGGGAATTCCTTTCGCATTTCCCCCAATCTACTTTCAGTATCCCTGCAAATCCCAAACACCGGGGTTGACATCTTCGCACATCACCCTACCCCAGAGGAGTACTATGCCCTCATTACTTCCCAGCCTTACGACCCCACGGATCGTAAGCAACTGAATGCAAATTCTTTTCCTCCACTTCATCGTCTCATCCACCACATATTTACCACTCTCATTGTCCCAAAAGACGGAAGTAGGGAACTCGTCACCTCTGTTCACAAGTCCCTCCTCCATAAGTTTCTGCGCTGTGAACAAATCAATCTCCCTCAACTCATGTGTTCCGTCCTTCGCATATTCCTTGGCAACGCAAAGCGGTCCATGCCTTATGCATGTCAGCTCACCTCCCTCTTTCTGTTCCTTGGCATCATAATTCCAAAAGGGGAGATGACCGTCTTGCAGGCCCGTAGCTCCTATGATCTGACTGCTGCACAGAGGAGGGCTACAAGTTCATGGATGGCATAGTCACAAGGGATCTAAAGGGAAAGGGCCAAGCTGTCCCTGTGGATGAAGAAGAAGCTGATGAGGCAGCTGATGAAGAGGTCGGTGACAATGAAGACGAAGAAGAAGCCTCCCACTTTGAGACACTAGATGCTCTGGGAGAAGATGCAAGTCAACCTATGGATGATACTGCCACTGAGCCCTCTATCCGTGAACTCCTGGCTCAGCTGCAATTGCATATGACCACTGGATTTGCCACTATAATGCACGCTTGGACAAGGTTGATACCAACTTGGAAGAATTGGCTGATAATCAAGTCCGGATCCATCACGGCTCAACAGACTCTCCACTCATGTTCCACAGACTCCTCAGGCTCCAACACCACCGGGTCCTCATGATGACTCTAGAGTCTAGGTGTCCGTGTCGTGTATTAAGACTTCTGTTGTTCTTTACTTTGATGGTCATGCAATGTCTTTCCCTTTCAACTTATGTTTTATCTAGCACGTATGTATGGCTCAATGCAAAATCAATGAAAATTCTTCTTGCCTACTACATGTGTCTATGGTGTATGTTTGGATATTGACAAAAGGGGGAGAAAACTCAATTGTGCACTTGCTTACACTTGCTAATTGATTAATTTTGTCATCATCAAAAAGGGGAGAATGTTGGGTTCACATTCTAAATCATAAATACAACATGTTTTGTTGATGATCAATGATGAACAATGTAAACAAAGAACAATGTGAATTGAGTTTAATATTGCATAAGATCTCACTAACTATGTTTATTATTTTAGTGAGATATTGAGCAAGACATGTTAAAAGAACAAGGTTCAAATGATGAAGATATACATGAAAAGCAAGCACCTGTCGACAGCAGGAAAGGTCCCTGTCGACAGACATGCTCAAGCTAGAAGGCCAATCTTCAGTACAGATGAGCCTGTCGACAGCACCCCAGCCACCTGTCGACAGGAAGAGGTTCCCAGAAACCACCATCTTCTGTCTGCCTGTGCCTGTCGACAGCACCCAGTCGCCTGTCGACAGCAACTGCCTTCCAGAAGCCTTGAATGTTCTGCTTGCTTGCGCCTGTCGACAGGAGCACCCAGTGCTGTCGACAGACGGAGAGAATCCTCAAATACGGAAAGTCTTCAAGTTGCCATAGATGGTGTTTCCACATACCACCACTCTCCATATGTAAACACCTCTATTTAAGCATCCTTTTGAGACAATCACGAAGTCAAGCAGCCTCCAAGCAAGAACCCTAAAAGCCTCTCAAAAGAATTCTTGCACTGCTGCTCTGCTTCTACCTGCTGCCCAGATTCAACAAGAGAAGTCTTCCGTGAAGCGTGAAGTCTGAACGTCGTGGATTCAAGCCTCTCCATCAACTTCTAATCATCAAGACGAAGCTTGAAGTCTACCCAGACGTTCATCAGAAGAGTTTTCAATTGGATTTGATTCTCAACTCTCAAACTCTTCTCTGTTTTACTTTTATCCATACGTGTGTGTGTGTGGTGTGTTTCAAGCAGTCCTTGTGCTTGATACACGTGTGTGTGTTGTTCTGATCATGGTTACACATCAGAGAACACGTGTGTGGGAGTTGTAGCTCGTGAACTAGTTCATAAGCAGATTGCTTTGCGTGTGTGTGTGGCCCGTGGATGTAGGATACACAAGTTGTGTATTCTGAACCACGTAAATCGTTGTGTCTCGTGGTTTGAACGTTTCTACGTTAGATGTTTGGTAGGCACGGTGCATTACACACGTCTAATCATCTGCTTGATATCTATCATCAAAACACACACATCCACACTAAGTCTAGTCCTTGCCACAATTCCAGTGATTTGTATATTATCGAAAAGAAGGCGTTAAGTGTTCTTAATAGACAGTAATCTATTGAACCCCCCCTTCTAGATTACCATATAGGGAATTCCGCAACACTTCAACCCTGAGGACGGGGCCAGGGCCCAAGAGGGCTGAGTCTTACAGGCTGCATTGTGAACGGATACCGATTTCACACGAGAGATTATGGACGGAATAAGTCTACGATGAACAGTGGCATATGTGTGAAGGGAAGTGCCTACAATGAAAATGAAGTAGACTATTATGACATTCTCAAAGAAGTCATCGAACTACAATTTTTGGACAAAGCAACCATGTATTTCTCTTCAGGTGTCATTGGTTTGATCTGATCTCTATTCATAATGACACAACATATGAGATCGTCGATGTCAAACACAAGTCCAAGTTGAGTACGTATGAACCATTCATTCTGGCGGCACAAGCCCAACAAATTTATTATTCAAACTATTCGTCTCTAAAATTGAGAGATTGGTGGGCTGCTTGTAGAGTGAAAACAAGGCTATTCCTTGAGTATGAGCTTCTCCCGACTAATATAGAAGTCGAAGATGTTAATGACAATTTCTTCCAATCAGATCGGAGTCACGCACGAGAGTTGGCTCCTTCTACGCAGTTCAGTATAGATAATATAAATGAAACAATTTGCTTATATAAGGATAACGAAGAGGAAGAAGTTGACCCAAATGCCCTAGACGATCAGGTTGTTGAGCGAGAGGTGGAGTCTGATGAGGAGGAAGAGTGGACTGATGATGAGGACGAAGAGGATGACGAAGATGATGCTAAATTAGACATATCTTAAGCATCTGATGATTAATCTTGCCGTCAAAAATCCTACTTTTTCTTGTTGTGTAATAAGACAAGTTTAAAATCAAGAAAGTCAAAATAAAGCAGATCATTATGTAACAAGTAGACTAAATTAAAAGCTATGCATGGTAAGGTAAGGTTCTCTACACGCCATTATCACCAGCCAATTTCATTCAAGTTTAAGTTATCATTTTCACCATAAACTGAGCATAAGATGATGAATAAGATCAATCATATGGTAACAGAAACATGGTCATATAATTAAGAGTATTAGAATAAGATTTCAATTTATTAACGTCTTTACAAATGGGTTAAACAAATTTTATATTGCTGGAAGTATGAAAAGTATGCTTAATAAAACTTAATTGAACTAAATCAAGCTTAATCAAGCTTAATTGAACTTAATCAAGGTTAATTAAGGATTAAAAAGATTAATAATTAGGACTTAATAAGACTTAATCAAGCTTAATTAAACTTAATGAGGACTTATTCAAGCTTAATCAAACTTATTAGGTCTTAATAACATATAATTAGACATTAATAGACTTAATTTAGCTAATCATTCTTATTAGGGCTTAATCAAGTTTATTAAGACTTAATTATCCTTAATCAAACTAATCAGACTTAATCAGGTTATTCAAGGCTTAAAAACACCACTAGTTGGCCTATTTCAAATAATAAATAGGCGTTGGGGGTTTCTGTGCAAAAAGACAAGAGAAAAGAATAAAAAAATGTTGCCAAGGTAAGGGTAGGGCTCGGTCTAATGAGCCACCAAGAGAGACAAACAGCCAAGCATTAGGGCTCGGTGCACTGTGCCAAACAGGAGGGCGCCTCCAACTCAACGTAGTGCACTGCTGCATGGGGGGCACTTTTGGAAGGATGCAGATTTCAAAAGGGCAGGCGCATTAAGCCAACCTGGTTCATTCAAACACTGCGACACAATGTGCCCATACAAGAACAGGAATTTGCAGAAAATGCAATTTATTGTTATGCTTTAAAACATGTTTCTAATCGTTTTTTAGGTAAAACTTTCAACATAAAACTTGTCATAAATAGGATGGAGAAGGTCTCTGTGTATTTATTTGAATCAATTTGACCTACGGATGCGTGAACTTCAATTTGTGCTCAAGAAGACCTTATTCTCAGCATGCTTAGAAAACACTTAATACAATCAAACCAATGCATAAAAATTGGGGAAAATAGAGGGGAATCGTTCCTAACATGTTGAAGAATCTTCAATCAAAATTCATGAAGTTTGGATAAGTGATTTAAGAGATACAAGATTAAGAATATGCAACTCATATGAACACAAAAGCTAAAACTTTGAGTCTTTAATTCGATGCATATGCATGATATAAACTGGGAAAAACTTGTCTAACATTCTTGGGACATGGAGAGATATCTATGAACAAGTTTAATTAGTGTTTGCTCAAGATTACCTACCTTTTGATGATCTCTTACAAAGGAGATGAAGAACTACGTTTTTTGATGAAGAACACACAAATCCTTGCCCTAGAGCTCCTCTTCTTGCTTCTAGTCAGTCCATCCACGTCTAGCAAGGTTGGGAGAAGGTTGGGGGCGGCCATGGAGAGTTTATAATGTATTTATAAGGGTAGGGTTGTGCAAAAATGAGTTTAGGTTTCCTAATCTTGAGGGCAGAAGTCCTAGCATCATTAGAGCTCCTTTCTATGGCTATTTCCTCTAATCCCACCCTAGCTAATAGGTAAGTGGAAGCAATTCGTGCTCCCCAATTCGACTAAGGTGTCAACTTATACCATGGCTTATTTGACACACTTTTATGCTTAATTTACCCACTTTAAGGTTGGTTATGGGTTATCATAAATTTTAAATATTAATTTCTTATATTTGACTTCTTATTGAGTCTAATAAACATGATTGGACATCAAACATCTATTTCACATGAGTTAGTTACATGTGATAAAGAGTTTCTGACGTTATCAAGTTTTATCGCTTAAGTCAAAATTTACGATTTTATAACTCAAACATGTTTGTTTGACTCTAATTTCTTTTCTACTATTTGTATCTCATTATTTAGTTTGTCATCCTAAATTTATGTGTGATTTCGACTTGGTTTGCACATGCGATAATGACTTTTATCATTTTCAGGTTTATTCATCTTAAGACTTTGTTTAGCGTCGGCCAACCCAATATTAGTGTTTTGACCACATTCTTTATCACTCCTTATTGTTTAATATCCAAACATAAATTTTTATTTAATTCTGTGGAAATATCCCACATGTGATAATGAGTTTTCTAATTTATTTATATTTTTAAAAATCGGGTTGCTACAGTTGCAAATTTCTTGCCATTGCAAATAACTTTTAATTGAAGAAAAATTACTTCATATAATTATATTTTTAAAAAACTTGTATATTTTCATAATATAACAAAAACAAACCTCTATGTATTTTCACATATACATTTTCACAATATAACGATAACTTCATTGATCACATAGATCCAGGAACAACTAAAATCACAACTACATATAAGCATCTCATTTCAAAACCACTTAATATCCATGATATGTCCCAGAACTATATATGCATCCATCATATAGACAAGAAATATCTTGAGAAGAAAATCAAAGATAATGACAACATCCATTCTCCTATCTGTCATTAGAATCATCTTCCCATTGTTCCCACCAACTGTGGTGGCAGCTAGTAATGCACCTCTAAAAATACTCTTGAGGTGGCACTTGTCCAAACCAACTAGGTTTCTACATCCCAACTTAAATCCTCAATGCAAGACTCTCAACATACAAACATCCTGAAAATTCTATCATGTACATCTATTTGATATTTCACTACACTCCCAAGATTCTTTAAAACTAGTTCATGTTGTTGATCAGGAACTCTATCATACATTGATTCCAAGAACCATGAATTTACTCCAATGCTATGTGCTTGTCCCTATAAACCCTGGGGTAAGGAATGTCCACATGGTATTGAGCATTCAACCTTCTTGAAATTTCATTTATTGAACCATCTCCTTCAGTCCTAAGCCACCCAATGTATATATTTGCAATCCATTTCTGAGTGGCCATGTGATCCCAGACTTATTTGCCCTCATGCACGTGTGCTATGATTCAACTTTCTTTATTTGAAATGTATTGCATCAAATAAATGAGAAGCATACATTCTCCAATTACAACTCTTCTCAGCACATACTACTGTGACCTTAGTTGGTTCAGATTTGGGTACTTGACTGCAAATTCATTTTTAACCCATGCTGGGCTAGTGCTAGTTTGAAAGCATGAACATCATCAAATTTTCTTCCTAAGACCATATCCGGATCATGAATTTTCTAACATAGGGGCACCCTCAAAGTCCTCTTCATCTACCTCTACGTCACACTCAGAGTCTAAGGAAAAGAAATTGTCATGGCTGTCATCATTATAAACCTCATGATTAGATATATCACCCTCTCAACAGAGTCTCTACCTCATTATTGCCTAGAGACTCAACCTCAACAAATTTAATGTCATCTCCTAATGGATTCCAATTTGGATCATCTTGACAAGGTATATTTTGTGCCTTGAACCTTCTTCTACTGGTGGAGGCTTAAGTCACCATTTGTGGATTAGAAGAGGATAAGGGGACTCCAATATATTGTGTGGAAACATAAACCATAATGCACTTTCATGGTTATATTTATCAAAAAGGGACAACACATCCTCATCTGAAGTAATTAGCACATATTTCTTGGGCCTAGAATTAGGTACTAAAGCATAGAAATCAGTTGTCTAGTTATGTCCCCATTTCGTAATTCGGCAACTTGCACTCTCAGCTCCCTTAAATTTGCATAATCTTGATGAAACCAATATGATTTCTATTTAAAACCTATGAGAATCATTCTTCCATTTTCATCATTCGTCTTAAAATGCCCATTGTAGTGCAGTTTCAGTGTAAATGACTCATCCATAACTATGCTTTCCTAAGTGACTATATTTTGCTTACTTTAAAACAATAGTTCAAACCCCGGTTGATAAGGAGGGGACCATAGGCATGTTCACTACAGAAAGTTCATCAATGTGTGGGCCTCTTGACCCACTTCTGTCTCCAAATCACATGCACGTTCAAATTTAAACACATAGACAAAGACCCCAAACCATTAAACAATACGAAACCCCCATAAACGAACCAATAGAACAACTTACTTCCTACTTTACCTCGCAATACGAAACCCTCATCAAACAATGGGGACCACAATCACTTTCACTCCTCTGAGATGGCAAACGATCGCCAAGGTGAATAGCCTCTTGAGGTTGGAAATGGCGAATGATGCCAAGGTGAATAGCCTCTAAGGTCAGAGCTAAAATACGATCACGAAGATCTAAGATGGCGAACGATTGCATATGCCGGAGATGGCGAAGGTGAGATCCTCCGTAGATCAGAGATAAGAGTTCCATTGAGAAGGGGGAAATCGCATACGGCTTCTTGGTTGTCGAGTATCGGGTGTAGGTGATGTTTATGGGGGTAGGTTAGTCATTTGCCAACCTAACCTAACCTTAACTAGAGTCAAACCAATGGGAGTGACGGACAAGGGTATAACCACAACCTAACAAGGTATTTTGAGGATATTTTTCATAATATGCTAAAGTAAGGGGTATAATTTACATAACCCTTATTTATGAGGGTATTTATGTAAAAACTCTTTTTTAGTATAATGTATAAACAATTATAGATAAAATAAAATAAAATACATACAAATATATAGAAAATATAATTTATATGAAAATCATTAAATTAAAAAATATAATTATTAAATTTTATATTATAGCCTATATAAAATACGTTTTCAACTAGTCAATCAAATATTTATACTCTTATTATTTATAATAGATGTTTTAAAAGAATAAGATTTTAACCAGTCAATTAAAATTTTACACTCTTTCTACTCAAGCGGGAGACCAACGTTTGCTACCGTTTGTAAGCGCATTGACTCTTAGTAGTCTTATAGCGGGCCCACTCTACAAGTCCGGTGCTCCCATCATGGTTGTGGGCGTATCATATTATACGAATGGATGTTAATTCACAATGAGTATTAATGCACATAACTAGCTTGCATGTGTGCGTGTTTGAGAGAGAGAGAGAGAGAGAGAGAGAGAGAGTTTCAATAGTTGTATACATTGAAGCTATGACACTTAAAGATTTTTATCATTTGCACTTAAGGATCTTAATCTCATCACCTGTAAACCTTATTTTCCTATTTCTATCACATGTTGGGTTAATTGAGGTAAAAGCACTAGCCTATCCCATCAAGTCCTAACCAAAATCACTTTTAACGAAATATTTTTAAGATGTTGAGAGTATGTTAATCCAAAGGATATAATCGACAAATTGTTATAATATGTGAGAGAGAGATAATGAGGTTCAAAATTTTAGAGACATGATAGAATATGGTGTTTTCAGATAAAATATAAATATATAAATTTATTTGACTATTTGATAGTATTTGTGATGGTTGTCAAAGAACCGTCGCAAATACAACTTTTTGCGATGACTATAATCGTCACAAAACATTTTTTTGTGACGGTTAAAGAAACTTCATTGCAAACAACTTTTTACAACGGCTATCACCTATCGCAATATATTTATTTGCAATGAAAACCAATGCCATCACAAATAATTTTATTTGCGACGGCTATCCCTCATCGCAAAATAAGAGACTGCGACGGTAGATAACCGATGTCGCGAAAACATAATTGTCGCAAACAAATAATTGCCA
The DNA here is from genome assembly GCA_014218235.1 of Colocasia esculenta. Taxonomy (NCBI): domain Eukaryota; kingdom Viridiplantae; phylum Streptophyta; class Magnoliopsida; order Alismatales; family Araceae; genus Colocasia; species Colocasia esculenta. The sequence continues at coordinate 19,725 of JACBKR010003913.1, forward strand.
CAGATGTAGGTCATCACAAAATAAATACTTGCAATGAATGCTCACTATCAGTCGTAAATACCATCAGATATTTGTTGTCACAAATATTTTTATCACATTTGTAATGGTTCTTGTTTGCCTCTACAATCATCACAAAATTGATATTTGAGATGGATGTTAAACATTCATCGTAAATAAAGATATTGCGATAGAACACAATCGTCGTAAATGATACTTTTTGGAACGAATGATGACATACCGTCGCAAATTCCAGTTTTTGTGATGGCTAGGAGATGTTGTCCCAAATAAAAAAATTATTTACGACGTTTCCTAGAAGTTGATGTAAATACATCAAATATATATTTTTTCATATAAATTTTTTTCAAGTGTGTTTGCAACGAATGTATCAGTCACTGTCGCAAAAAAGCATGAAACAAAATCATGGGAGAAAACTATTTGGCAGTATCTATGAACGGTTGCTTATGTTTCATTGCAAATACTTTTTTGTGATAGATGTTATTTGTCGCAAATACTTTTTTGCGAAAGTTGCACGGTAGCCATCACAAATAGTCCTTTTTTCCCCAATTTTTTGCAACAACATGCATTAGCTGCCTTTTGCGATGGTGTATGCCTTTGTCTCAATAAGGAGTATTTGCAATACACTTTTGCAGCATCGCAACAGTCGGCCACAAATACTGCTTTCTCTTTTGTATTGCATTTGTCCCCATGAAGATGGAAAATATATATGTGATTGGCACATGCATGAACAAAAGCTTGACAAGTGGTGGTCTTTACAAGATGTAGAGATGAGGATATTCAATGTCTGCTAAATCAAAGAATGAAAGCCCTCCTTATAGAATACTTAAGGGTCCTATAAACTGTCATACATTTGTTCATAACTCACACTAAAAAAATGTGTGTTCAAATCTTCATAAGAAATTGAAGTGGCATCGATTACAAAGGCGATTATTTGCTTTATGTATGATCTTGATTAGAAAGTTTGAAGTTAATAAATAGAACCTGAAAGTTGGGACATTGTAAGGTAACACTGGCACCTTCCTCCCAATCTTGGCTAGCCACTGCGTGCGTGCATATGCTAGTAACGAGAGGCAACAATGACCACCTTCTTATGAAGGAAAAAGAGAGAGAGGAGGAGGAATGAAGAATTTAGGGGTCGGCTTTGATAGCAAGAATTGTTCATCAAATGTGTTCCTCTTAAAGGACCCATCTATTTATAGAGGCCTATCACTGGCCACCTATGTCCCATGGGAATCGCCTCCAATGAAATCGGGGATATCCTCTATTGTTGTTGGATAGCCATTGATGAATTCAAAATCGTTTGAACTCCTCCCCGAGATATTGGGGTTGTTCAGCCATATCCCATCATCTCTCACCTGGCCAATAATGACCAAAAAATTATGAGAACACTCCCACTATTTGTGAGATTATCCTTATGCACTCTCAATATCTGTAAGATGCATATAATATTCTTTATGATGCACTTTCACTGTCCATGAGATGCATCACAATCTTGTTTGACGTCTATGTTTCTTACTTCCTTCAAATGAACATATGTTGATGAAATTCTTTGCCAAAAATACTTTCAAAGGTGGAAGTCATATCACTTGTGGAAATATAAGTTGTACTTATTTTCCTTTTCTTTACTATATCTCGAATGTAATGGTGTTAGATCTCTTTATGTTTATCTTTCGAGCTATTCGCTCATTGTAATCAAACTAATTGTTACTTGATTATCACAATAAATTTCTAGTAGTGTGGTCCATCAAATTTTGATCCAATCAATCAAAAAAATCATCTTATCCAAAGTGCATGAGTGGTTGTCATACTACATGCACTATATATACTCAACTTCCTATATGATCTGGTAAAACATTCTTGTTTCTTTGGTACCCAAGAAATAACACAATCACCAAAGATGAATACATGTCCTAAAGTGGACTTTTCTCCTCTTTGTCACCTTTGAAATCAACATCTGAATAACCAACCACATCAAGTGATCAGCTTGAAAAACTAATTATGGTGCAAATCACCTTTTAAATATTGCATCATTCTTTAGTAGATTCCCAAGTGCTAGACTAGGATTACTTTGATATGTACGACCAAGCGTATTGCATATGCTATATCTGGTCTAGTGCAAAGCATAACTTACATTCAACTTCCATGGCTTTGTGCATATGGTGTACTAAGCGGCATTTTGTCCTTCTCCAAGACATTGATCTTTTTACAATCATTTTCATGTACTAACGGTGTAGGTGCTAGATTACTATTCTACATCCCAAACCTTCTAATTATCGAAGTAGATATTTTTCTGGTTTATATTCACATTCTAAACTTTCTATCCTTTTGATTTGGGGAAAGCTTAAAGCCCGGGTCCTGGGCACCTAGCAATGCTCTTTGATGTAAATACCAAGAAGATAAAGATGCCCCACCCTGTCCTTCATCTCAAACTTCCCAGGCTTAGAGTTGACTTCATCCAACACTTTCATGTCATTTCTAGTGATCAATATATCATTCAACTACGAGGATAATATAGTATACATGCTCCATCCTGGACGTATACACAGTTGTCCAACCAATTTGGAACAAACCCTAGTTGAATAATCACTTCATGAATTTGAGATACCATTGTCCAAAGATTGCTTTAAACTGTATAATATCTTTTAGCTTACAACCTTATTCTTGTAAACCACTCCTATATTTATCCTTTATTTTGGTGATAACAAACCTATATTTAAATAATATACATCAATATATTTCAATCTTGTTTCTTCCATGAATACAATATATTCTTGCATTACACACTAAATTTCAAATCCATCACATCCGAAGTTTAACTTTGTCATATCTCATGTTTTGGTGAAATACAATTGCTTAATTAATGAGTGCATAACCATCTGCATATATAATCTTCATATGCACTATAATAGTATCACAGAAGAATGTATTTTATAAACACTATATTTTGGTAGCTCAAAATTTTGTCCACAACTAGTATATATATATCATACTAACTCCGACTCTTGCAAAGTCAAAGTGGCAACTCCGACTCTTGGAAAGTTGAAGTGGTTCAACTCCGACTTCTGAAAAGTTAAAGTGGTTCAACTCCGACTCTCGTAAAGTCGAAGTGGCAACTCTGACTCTTGGAAAGTTGAAGTGACCAACTCCAACTTCTGGAAAGTTGAAGTGTGATACATACTCCAACTTCTTTACAGTCAAAGTTTCTATACTTCAACTTTGATTGCCCCTATATTTCAAATGTTTCAAAATTGTGTGGTGGCAACTAAAAATTCATATGTACTTCACATGTTATATTTTTATTTCTCTGTCTGACTGGAGATCTTTTCGCTATTTATCCTTCAAAGTAGGTGAGATGTTGTCAGCGGAAAATAAGGACTCCTTCCTTCCTGCAAGACAAAAAGGTTGTACCTAACATGTCTGGATGTCAGCAAAAAATATGAAGCAGGTAAGGTATGGGCCTTCTGTCAGAAGACCTTTTTAGTCTGACTCTATCTTCTGTGCTTGCAGATATCTAGACTTCTCTCTACACCAAGTGTCTGTTAGACAGAAGAAGAAGAGAGAGTAATGAAGAAGAAGATGAGCAACGGCTAGAAGAGTTCAAGCTGCTCCATAAAAGGATAAAGCAAGGCTAAAGAACAAGACATGAGCCTTCTGAAAATTTTTGAAAGAGTGTACATCTAGTGAGAAGCCTCAACGCCATACACACTCAAAGCATGAGAGAAAGAGCTCGAGCCCAAGAAGAAGTGTGCACGCAGCCATCTGAAGTCTTCAAGCATTCAGCTTCTTTTCTCTCTTCACTCTCTCTGTGCATCATTGTAAATCTGGGAGAGTTGAGCTGAGAGCTAGAGTTCCTTTGTTCATATTGTATAGCTCTCGGTCTCTTCTTTCTTTTCTAAGAAAGACTTGTGTCCAGCTGTAGGACTGTATACAATTTTCCTTTTCAAGGGCGAAGAGAAAACACCGAAGTGCTGGGTGTCTGTCCAGCTGAGGGACTATACTCATTGTTCCCCTTGGGTTAAGGGAAGAACCTAGCTGGTGTTGGTGTCAGCAAACCTAGCTGGAGGTTTAAGTCTAGCAGAACCGCACTGGGGTTTGTTTCAGGAGGGTGCTTCTTGACCTATAATAGAAGTGAGTTTCCTTCCTACTCGGAAAGGAAGAGGACCAGCAGGGAGATGGGGGTTTGTATATCCTTGGGGGATTGTACACGTTAGTGAAATACCAAGATTTGCTTGGGGGCTGGACGTAGGTCTTCTATTTGAGAAGTACCGAACCAGGATGAAATTTCTGTGTTCTTGTGTGATTAGTTAAATTTGCTTCCGCACTGCTACTCTATCTTTGCACACAACTACATTCACTAACCGAAGTTTTCAAGTGGTGATTTTTGTGTTTTAGTTTCAGTATTTTTGCAGCTATTCTATTCACCCCCCCCCCCCCCCCCACTAGAAAGCTTGATGCCATATCATTTGCGGGCCAACAATTCTCCTATTCTTCCACTTGAAATCTATCAAGTTGTCTCATATATATATAAATATATAAATAATAAATATATATATATATATTTCTACAACTCTTCATTGAGGATGCAGTCTTGACATCTATTTCGAATAGTTCCAAGTCACGATGTGCAGAAATCACTAAAATCATCCTTATAGATGCAAATTTAGATAGATGAGAATAAGTCTCTTGAAAATCTATACTATTTGCTGATGGAATCCCTAGTAACTAATCGAGCCTTAAATTATCAACTGTGCCATCAATACTGAATTTCTTCTTAAATACCCACTTGCATCCTATAGTCTTTCTATTCTTTGGTAATTCACATAGTTCTCATACATTGAATCAATTCTTCCTTTATGGCATTCAACCATGAATCTGATTCATGCAAATTCATAACATCATTATAATCTATGGGATCTATATAATTTTCCTCATTTATATCTACTGATAGTGTAATGACCTCGGAAACCCAACCTCGATTCCCACCTAGAACCCAGTTTCCGATGTCGCTACCCCAGATCCGAGGATCTAGAAGGGTTGAATGATTAGTCTAACAGGATATATAAAGAAGATAACAATAACTACAACGTTAGAATGTATGAACAAGTGAAAGCAAACACAAGTACGAGTACAAGTCCCAAACATAAATAGTACAAGTAGAAGAAAAAGACACAACACTTAAGGGGCATACCCCGAGGGTGGAGTACCAAAGCACACAGGGGACAATGCTAAGGACTGAAGGATCGAGGAAAAAGGTGTGGATAAGATCTAGAAGGGGGGATGAATAGATCTATGCCACTTTCTGCGGAAGCTTAAGCAATTTAAAATACTTTTAGAATCAGAGGCATTTTAACAGTGAAAAACACAGATCTGATGAAATGTTAAGTGAGTTGATAAATAGATGTGACAACAGTTGATTAAGTGAATCTTAAGGGATCCTATGCAAGCATCTAACGGATGATAGAATCAAACCACAAATAGACAAGTGCACATAGATTTTTAGGTGGTCGGAAATCACCCATGTGATTCCTACATCCACCCCTCACACCCAGTGAGGATTCACTAAACAACCTGGTAACACCCCACTGGAGCCACAACTCCAACACCTGAGTTTACAACTCACACAACTCTAGAGCAAGACTACTCTAGATCCCTGAGCAAGACTGCTCAACACCACTTGAGTTCGACAACTCAAACTGAGCACAATGGCTCACAAATGACTTGCTAGACACCAACACAAGACATAGATCTTCTAGCAGCAGATCATGTCGAACATGAGAACATTCATGAGAATTATGTAGAAGCACTGGCACAATCTCAAGATGTCTCAGAAGAACAAAAGTACAATGAGAATTGTATGAAAAGACTTTGTTCTTCAGTGTACTCCCTTGTAGAAGCTCAGATTGGGAAGAAGCTTGGATTCTTGAGTCCCAAACGATGCTATGCACTTTTGAACTTGGAATCTTCCTTGAAATCTTCTCCAACGAATGCTCCTACTTGATCTGCTTCCTTGAGGCGCTTCAATTGCTTCTTCAAGGATCAAACTCCAATTCTCACAATCGAATTGATGAGAACTGGTCTTCAGAAGACACCAGGAGAGCAGAGGAGGGAGATGAACTCTTCTCGCCGCCAAGGGACTTTTCTGGAGGCTCCAAGAGTTCGTTGGGTCTCTTGATGTGATGGATGGCCAATTGGGGGCCTTTTATACCCAAAAGATTCAAAGATACCCTTTAGGTACAAGGGCACACGATCCTAGGTTGATACACCATCGCCCTAGGATGACACGTGGCATCATCAACTTAAGTTGCAATCTTTCCGTAGTGTGTCGACCGGCCCTGGTGGTGGTGTCGACCTGCTGTCCCAATTCTGAAAACAGGTTGTTCTGGGAGTTGATCCAGTGTCGACCTGCCCTGGTGGTGGTGTCGACCTGCTGTCCCAATTCTGAAAACAGACTGTTCTGGGAACAAGGTCCAGTGTCGACCTGCCCTCATCCTGCGTCGACCTGAGTAGACTAATTCCTAGAATTTGCAACTCGTGTCGACCTGCTTTTGACTAGTGTCGACACAGTCTCTACATTTCTTCAGCTTTTTGCCTTGTGTCTGAGGTGTTGTGTCGACACCATTGTTGGGTGTGTCGACACCACTTTTGCAAAAAGTAATTATACCTGAAAATTAAACACATATATCATTAGTAAAATATTTTATTATTAGTACAATGATAAGTGTGCTTTGAAACATGTTTTTTGAATATAAATCTCAGGTAAGGTGTGTTTATCATGTTTCAATTAGTTTGCATTGAAATCACATTTGTCATCATCAAAATAGGAGGAAATGATATGAAATTACACTCAACCCAACAAGGACCACGCCAGCTACTGCAGCCCCATCTCCTCCGTCCACCGTGCAACCTGCTAGTGCTGTGAAGTCTTACATGGCTTCTTCATCATCCCATGCTGCTGCCATGCCTTTTTCTTGTATGTTCTGAATTTCTTTTCTTTGCCTTTCTTCTTTTCAGATCTTTCTGCTTGATCCTTCTTCTTCGGGTTGAGACATTCAGATTTGTAATGTCCTGGTTGATTACATTCGTAGCAGGTTGGTTCCTTCTTCTTGTCCTTCTTGAAGAATCTTTTGGAGCCAAATTTCTTCTTCTTTGCAGGATCCTTTGTAGTTTCCTTGACAACATGGCTTCATCATCACTATCATCT
>JACBKR010003914.1:0-27942 GCA_014218235.1 Colocasia esculenta
GACGATCCAGAGGGCGACTGCAACTTCTTGGTTTACTTCTTCCTTTGTATTTACTGATGAGAGGGAAATCACTGCTGCTTGTCGAGAGAGAATTTGTTCTGCTGCTAAGAGGAACTGGGCGATTTTAATTCTTGAGGTTTTCTTCTTGCTGTGAGCAGAGGTAGGCGTTTTAATTTTCTTTTGCATCTTCTGCAAATGGTTCGGCTGCCGTGAGGAGGAATCCAATAGCATTTTCCATTTCTCTTGTGCTCTAGAGTTTGTTCCAGAGTTGAATGCGAGATCCATAGTTCTGTTATAGCAAGAGATGGGGTTAATTTAGTGAAGATTTCTAAGTTGTTTTAGTTTTATTTTAAGTCATTAATTTGTTCATCCTCCATTTTTCATAGCATAAGAATTCTGTTGATGACAGTAAATTGTTGTTCTATTTGTTCTGGTTTTCTTTTCGATCCTTGAGTTGTGGGATATGATCCGGGTTTGTGGAGAGTTACAATTGTTGATTGTTCATCCCCTGTGCTCTAGGGGTACATTGATTTGAAACTTTTCTTTTAAAGATTTCTATCTACCGATCTGATCCCTCAGTTTTGAGAGGGTACATTGATACCAAGTATCTTTCCATTTCAATTAAGCTGGTTCTTTCATTAAATTTGATCTGTCAAGTGTGAGGGATTGATCGGTATTCTTTACACATTCACTTTTAATACATCGTCGATAGAGATTTCAAGTCAAGGTAGTTAATTCGAGCTCTATTCTGCCTCTCTGTAGATATGACATGTTCTCACCATTGTGCTAGTTCTTTTTGTGATTTTAATTCTGTGAGACAGTTTAGAGGAGGTGAGCTTGTTGATATGTGCAGGAACTCAGACAACGAATTGCACAATCAACAATGCGTGCGTTTCATCTATCGCCGTTGCCGGGAGGCATTAGAGTTGATTTAACTCTGTTTTGATTTGATTTCATTGCTTTGGGCTTTACATTGACTTGTTGTTGGGCTTTCATTTCAGATTGCACAAGGAGAGAACTTGGAGATTGGGGCTTGGCACTGAAGCCCATTGGAGGGAGCTTGCTGAAATTTTTTTTAATTGCTTTTAATTCTGAATTTTAGATAGAAAGAGTGTGAGTGAACTTTGTAGTGAGGCTTTGATGTATTCTCTGTGCATGTACAGAGATTTCTTTCACGTTGGCATGTAATAATGGGCCTCTTGGTGGTTTGATTGGTTTGACATTAGTCTATAGTACCACTTCATATTTTCTTAGTTAATTTCATTTCATTCAGTTTTAAAAACCAAATAAAAATTAAAAAATTATAAAATCTAAAAAATTCCAAATCGCTCTTTCATGTTAGCCGTTTGTTTGTAAATAAAATTTCCATCTCTCAAGATTAGGATCCCATGTTTTAGGACATTCATCACTTTAATTGACATTTGAATTCAATTTTTGTTCTTTGCATTGAAGAGTCCGGGGGAAAGGTAAGATTTCTCTCTCACGTTTCATGCATTAGACTTAGCATTAGAAAATCCATTGTTTGAATTTGATCTTTGCATTTCATATTTGAAAAAGGGACTGTTTAAGGGCTTAACCCATTAGATAAAAAGATAAGGTGAGGGATTTCATCACCCTTTCTTTGCCCAAAAACACAAAAATTTCACATCTTTGCATTTCCCCAACTTTAATAAAAATCAGTAGACTTGGCCCTAGGGTTCATCATTAGATTCATCTTTCTGAATTCAAAACTTCTCTTTAAGTCTGGTGTCTAGGTTAGAGGTTAAAAAGCTTACGCTTAAGCGAGCTAGAGGTTACTTAATTGGGTCCTTGCGAAAGCAAGGGGGGCCTCCCTCTACTCCACCTCTTACCTGGCTGGTACAAGAAGAGTTAGGATTGGGCTTAAGCAAGCATAAATCTGATTTGAGAAAAATAACATAAGTCCAAGGAACACTTAGTGTCTAGGTTAATTTGATTTGAAAGTGTTTGTTTGTTGTGTTTGTTTAAAAATTCATCAAAAATCAATAAAAATCTTAAAAATTCAAAAATCATAAATAGAAGGCTTTCATGTGCATGCTTGGTAGACGTCCCAAGAATTTAGATTTGGCCCAACCTATAGACGAGATTGAAAGATTTTTCCATAGGATGGCCAACCAAAACCAGAACCAAGTTGCTAGAAATTTAGAAGAGGCTGCACCCAGACAAATGAAGGAATACTTCATTCCTTCTGACTATCAACCGCTACTTGCATTAGGCCGGAAATTCCGGCAAATCATTTTGAGATCAAACCTGGAACCATTCAAATGCTGCCATCTTTTTATGGCAATCCAATGAAGATCCTTATAGGCATATAGATGAGTTCATAGAGATCTGTTCCACTATAAGGATCCAAAATTTCACAGAAAATGCCTTAAGGTTGACCCTATTTCCATTCTCCTTAAAAGACAAGGCTAAACATTGGTTGGAACCATAGGGAGAACTATCACAACATTCCAGAAATGCAGCAGGAATTTTAAAGAAATTTTACCCGATTGCCGAACAAACACAATGAGGAGAGCTATAACTGGATTCTCCCAACACCCGGGAGAATTAATGCATGAATCATGGGAAAGACTAAAGGAGTTGCTTAGAAATGCCCCCACCATGGTTTGTCGAGGTGGCAAATAGTTCAAGCTTTTTATGAAGGTCTGACAGAATCGAATAGGCAAATGGTTGATGCTTCGTGTGGGGGAGCATTCATGACTAAGAGTGAGGATGAGGCATATAATCTTTTTGAAACATTGAGTGAGAACTCTATCAATCATGCCTCACTCTACTCTTATGAGAGAGCGTTAGGACCTGGAAGAAGGCAGGGATGTATGAAGTAAGAGGAAGAGGGGAACCAGACTCTAGGGTAGAAGATCTGATAGCTAGACTTGACCAAAGATTGGAGCAGAAGTTGGAACAGAAATTTGATCAATTATTATCTTTGACTGGGCAAGCCACACCCAATTTTTTCTCAACACCTGAAACTTGTGCTATGTGTGCTAGCCCAGCTCACCCCACCAATGCATGTCCCACTACTGCCCAATTACCTCCTTTCATTCAAGAACAAGTGCAAGCTGCACAAGGTTTTCAAAAACCCTCCTACGATCCATACTCTAACTCATACAATCCTGGTTGGAGAAATCACCCAAACTTTTCATGGAAAAATCAATCTGAACAAGTTTCCCAACCTGCCTTCAAGCAATCCATGTACGGTCAATCCTATCCCATCAAAATTCGGGATTTGGCCAATCTTCTAACTCAAAACCTCCACAATACCAATGAAATCAAAATTCCAATCAATTTGCTCACACAAATTTCCAACAACCTTCATTGAATCAACCACCACCTCCTCACCCAATTGGGATGATAAAATGAACCAACTCCAAAACATGATGGCGACTCTATGCCAAACTGTGCAAGAACAACAAACTCAATATCAAACTCAAAATCAAAATTTTCAACAAAATTTTGCAAGGTTAGAGTCCAAATTGCTGATGTATGTCAAAGGAGGGAATCCGGGCAATTGCCAAGTCAAACTATAGCAAACCCAGGAACAACCCTCCCGGATTCTACCAGAACCAGCAATACCATCAGGGTCAGGGGTACAGACCACCACCTGCTAGACAAAATGCACCTCCACCACAGAACCCACAACAAGCTTTTGTCCAGAACATTCCTGCACCTCAAAATCAAAACCAACCTATACAACAGGATCATCCTCCTGCCCAAGCTAGGGGCCCGCAAGTAGATAATGCAAAAACTGTGTCTACCTTAAGAAGTGGAAAAATCAGAACAAATCCTCACCCACACATGTCAAATGAGGATAAGAAAATGAAAACGAAATTGAAATTGAGAAGAAATTGAAGAAAATGTTGCAAAAGAAATTCCAAGGGAAAAGAGAAAATAATTGAAGAACCCTAGACAAACCAAGACAAGTGAAGACCCAAAGTGTTACATCCCAAGAGTTCCTTTTCCTGAAGCTTTAAAACCAAAATCCAAAAACAAATCCACTGGTAATGAAGAACTCTTGGAACATTTAAACAAGTTCACATCAACATCCCTCTCCTTGATGCCATCAAGCATGTGCCGGCCTATGCCAAATTTCTAAAAGAAATGTGTACTCCAAAACGTGAAGTGAGAAATAAAACTGAAACATCATTCTTCCAGAAATGTGAGTACCATTGTCTTAAACCAACTCCCTAAAAAGCTCAAAGATCTAGGCACTCCACTAATTCCTTGCACCATCGGTGGAGTCACTTTTGAGAGTGGCCTTTTAGATTTGGGAGCCAGTGTCAACCTCCTACCTTCTGCCATTTTTGAGAAATTCAAGCTAGGAGAGTTGAAACCCACTTCTGTTCCTCCAACTAGCCGATCGTCTGTCACCACTCCTAAGGGCTAGTTGAGGACGTGATTGTAAAAATCAATGATTGTTACTTCCCTGCCGATTTCATCATTTTGGACATGAACACTCCCCAAGATTGACTCAGTCCACCATTATCCTTGGTAGACCTTTTTTGGCCACAGCTAGAGCCAATATAACTGTGCTACCGGGATGATGGATATATCATTTGGAGATAGGCGGGTTAGTATCAACATTTTAGGGCATCTAGGCATCATGATGAAGGAGAAAGTTGTCTAGTGGTAGACACCTTGGAAGAGTCTTGTGTGGAAGAAGCAATAGACCAACCCTGTGCTCTAGGGTTTGAGGGAGAGGAAGGACAATTTAATTCTATGTTTCAAGATAATGATCCATCAATTCCATTTGAGTGTCCTCCTAAGGTTGAGCTAAAACCACTCCCTGCGAATTTAAAGTACATCTTTTTAGGAGAGAATGAGACATGGCCCATCATAATCGCTAGTGATCTTGAGGAAGGGCAGGAAAGGAATTGATTGATGTTTTGAAGAGTCATAGGAGAGCTATAGGTTGGACAATAGATGATCTGAGAGGGATAAGTCCTTCAGTTTGCACACATCGCATCTACTTAGAAGAGAATGCCAAAAGTTCAATCGAAATGCAAAGAAGACTTAATCCCAACATGAAAGAAGTTGTTAAGAAGGAAATTGTCAAATGGTTGGATGCAGAATTATTTATCCCATCTCTGATAGCCAGTGGGTTAGTCCAACTCAAGTTGTGCCTAAAAAGTCTGGACTAACCGTGATTCAAACTGAAAAGGGTGAGCTCATTCCCACTAGGCTGGCTACAGGATGGAGAGTGTGCATTGACTATCGTAAACTGAATGCAATGACCAAGAAAAGACCATTTCCCCTTACCTTTCATTGACCAAATCTTAGAGAAATTGGCAGGCCAAAATTTTTGTTTCCTTGATGGATACTCAGGGTATAACCAAGTGGCTATTCACCCCGATGACCAAGAAAAGACCACTTTCACATGTCCATTTGGAACCTTTGCCTTTAGACGCATGCCATTCGGGCTGTGCAATGCCCCTGCAACTTTTCAACGTGCATGTTGTCTATTTTCTCAGACATGGTTGGGGATTACTTAGAAGTCTTCATGGACGATTTCTCTGTGTTTGGAAATGACTTTGATTCGTGCCTCGACCATTTGACTGAAGTGCTCAAAAGATGCATTAATGCCAATCTTGTCTTAAGTGGGAAAAGAGCCACTTCATGGTTAAGGAGGGAATTGTCTTAGGGCATATTGTTTCAGGGAGAGGGATAGAGGTAGATAAAGCCAAGGTAAATCTCATTTCCGAATTACCTCCTCCCAACTCTGTCAAACAAATTCGATCCTTCCTTGGTCATGCCGGATTCTATAGGAGGTTCATCAAAGATTTTTCCAAAATTGCAAGGCCATACTTCTTTGTTAAAAGACACTCCATTCATTTTTGATGAAGCTTGTCATAAAGCCTTTGAGGAATTAAAAGACATTTTGACCAGAGCTCCAATTCTACAATCTCCAGATTGGTCATTACCATTTGAGATAATGTGCGATGCTTCAGATTATGCAGTAGGTGCCATTTTGGGCCAGAAAATGATAAAGATCTGTGGTGATTTATTATGCAAGCAGAACATTGAATGATGCTCAGATTCGATACACAACCACTGAAAAAGAGCTCCTAGCTGTTGTTTTTGCCTTAGAGAAATTCAGATCTTATCTCTTAGGAGCCAAAATCATTGTTTTCACTGACCATGCTGCCTTGAGGCATTTGCTTGCCAAAAAGGATGCCAAGCCTAGATTGATCAGATGGATTCTATTGTTACAAGAGTTTGATTTGGAAATTCATGATAAGAAAGGATCCAAGAATGTGGTAGCTGACCACTTGTCTAGAATAGTTGCCCCGGACTCTATGCCCATTAGAGATGCTTTCCCGGATGAGCACATTTTAGCTGTCTCTAACATTTTATCTCCATGGTACGCACACATTGTGAACTACAAAGTCATTGGACGAGTACCTGGAGATTGGACCAAAAATGAGAGAGAGAGATTCTTTGCTAGAGACAAGTACTTTATTTGGGAGGACCCGAGCTATTTTTCATAGGACCAGACCAAGTGATAAGAAGATTTTCCCTGAGAGTGAGCATCAAAGTGTCCTCAAGTTTTGTCATTCTCGCCTGTGGAGGACATTTTCAGGAAAGAAGACCGCTGCTAAGGTCTTAGACTCTGGTTTCTATTGGCCCACATTGTTTAAGGATGCCCACCAATTTTGTAAGGCCTGTCCTAGATGTCAAACCATGGGAAACATTTCTAAAAAGGACATGATGCCTCTTAACCCCATTTGGTTGTAGAGATTTTTGATGTTTGGGGGATAGACTTTATGGGACCTTTTCACCATCCTTGGGATACACATACATTCTAGTTGCTGTTGACTGTGTCCAAATGGATAGAAGCCATAGCCACATGACCAATGATCATAAGGTGGTTATCAAATTTGTCAGAAAAACATCTTTTCTAGATTTGGGTGGCCCAAAGCAATCATTAGTGATGGAGGACCTCATTTCATTAACACCCAATTTAGGACCCTCCTAAGGAAGTATGGGATCACCCATAAGCTAGCAACACCTTACCATCCCCAAACTAGTGGCCAAGTGGAAGTATCAAACAGGGAGATTAAGAAACATTCTTCAGAAGTCGGTTAGGCCTGATAGGAAAGACTGGTCAGAAAGGTTAGATGATGCATTGTGGGCCTACCGAACTGCTTTCAAAACCCCCTTGGAATGTCCCCTTACCGGCTTGTCTTTGGAAAATCATGTCATTTTCCAGTCGAACTTGAGCATAGAGCCTATTGGCTATTAAACAAGTCAATCTTGACTTAGCCCAAGCTGGTCAACAAAGGACCCTTCATCTGAATGAGCTAGAAGAGCTCAGAAATGAGGCCTACGAAAGTTCCAAGATCTATAAAGCCAAGGCCAAAGCATTCCATGACAACACATTCATAGAAAAACTTTTCAAGTGCATGATAAAGTCTGGCTATTTAATTCTCGACTTCGTCTTTTTCCGGGAAAATTGAAGTCCCGGTGGGATGGGCCTTACATGGTTGTCAAAGTCTATGACAATGGCGCTGTCGTTATTCTTGATCCTAAAACTGGACAATCGTCCACTGTTAATGGGCAGAGGTTAAAGCATTTTTTTGAAAACCCGCCTTCCTTGAAAGTTGAGTCTACCAAGCTAGATGAGCCAAATGAAGCCTAATTGCGTCTGGCTGAAGACGATAAACTTAGCGCTTCTTGGGAGGCAACCCAAGTGTACAGATTTCCTCATCAGGTAATTCTCTGTCTTACTTTCTTTTTCTGTGAATAAGTAGGGGGGAGAGGTAGAATAAAACATGCATTCATAGTCCCCAACCTAACCAATGTTTCATTTTCTTTCTTAAGCTTGTACATATGCAAATAAAAATTTCACAATGTTTCATCTTTGAATAAAAATGCGTGGCTTTGCGCATCCCAGACTAGGTGTCTGATCTTTAACCATTAAAATTTTGTGGTTGTCACACTCCTTTGCAAGCATCCATGTTAGGAGCCTCTAGTAAATGATTACATGTACTTCTTGTCTACCTTATGTAAGGATTTATGGCAAGAAGTTTTCATACACACACTACACAGCCACTTAGACTAGCTGAACCCGAATGTAGCAAATTTGTCAAGGCTAGTAGGAGAGAGGTGATTGGTTTTCTCCCTTCCCCTTAAGTGAATTGCAAGGAAGTGAAGGCATGTGATCAAGGAACCTGACTGTTCACCCTTCCGTAAAGAGGAAAAGAAAAGAAAAGGCAAAAGCAAAAGCAAAAGAAAAATATATCCATGAAAAATGCCCCGGATCTGAGTAAAGTTGGACTCGCTACTCTTGAAAAGTGATGGGTTGTGCAGCATTGTGGATGAAAAAGAAATAAAGAAATTATGAGTGCACAAAGTGCAAATAAAGGGGCAAAGTCCTCAACTCAGGGAAATAATCCTCAAGGAAGTTGGGCAGAATGGAACTGAGAAAAACAACCCGATCTGACTGGGCAAAGATCTTATTTCACAAATCTTTTCTACTCCCTCGAATTAATCTAATCTCAAATACTAGCTGAGATAGAGGAGCTCTGGAGGGCTGATGTGAACTCTTAAGTGAGCTATCACTTGTGCACTAATTTCTTGCCATAAGCCCTTAAAATTAGGAAAGATATGTACCCACATTAATCTTTTACATGATGAGACATTACATCTTCTAGTCTACATTTGGAGTAATTTTATTGCTAAGGGACTAGCAATGTTCAAGTAGGGGGGAGTGATAACTGCTAAATTTTTCGTGTTAAAGTTCATACATTTAGTTAATTTTAGACATCAGTTGTCCATAAATAATGTGCATTAATTTTAATTCTCATTCATCCATTAATAGATCTTCGAGCATTTTAGTTAAATTTGTAGAACACATAGCTAGATTTTTATAAAATCAATACTTTTGAATTAGTTGACTAATAAAATATTTTTCTTTTTGTAAATACATTGTACATAAATAATTTTTAGTCTTATCATTACTTTTATAAATATCTTTTTGTACATATTAGTTGTAAATAAATCACATTTTTTTAAACCATGTCACATACTCCACCCAATCTCATCAAATAAAATATTCTAAATACCCCACCCACTACCATCATGCCACAACCCCCATTCCCATCTCACCACCATTGTTTTAATAAAATCCAATATTATTCTAACTATATTTTCTATTTCTAATGTTTGTTTGCCTCATCCACTGGAAGTCTCCCGAAGAAGCTGGAAGCAGTCATGATGGCTTCTGCTAGGCGATGGCATGAAGGGGCTCTCAGGCGATTTGGGGCAAGCAGAGCCCAGGCGGTTCAAAGCAAATGGCTGGGTGTGAGGCTGTGCAGAGATGGAAGCTGGAGCCCCCGGTGCGCAGCAACTGGAGGAGCTCCCTGTGAGCAGCTCGATGGAGACCAAGGCGGTGCTGTGCAGATCCGATGCTGGGCGATGGCGCCCAGGTGCGGGCTGGTGTGGTACGGTAGGAGGCCAGCTAGGCGTGGCATGGTCCAGGCGGTTGAAGCCATTGCAGACCAGGAGGCGAGGTGGAGGCTGGCTAAGCGGCCAGCGCCCTGGCGCGATGCGGGCTGGCTGGTGCGGATTGGGCGCTGGCGGAGGTGTGTGCTGGGCCGTACGATGACCAGGTGAAGCAGAGCTGGACATGGCCGATGTGTGGCTGGGTGCTGTGCGCGGCGGGAGGAGCTCCTGTGCGGAGCGTCGTGCGATGCAGGGATGGCGTTGTGAGGCGGCTGAAGCCCAGATCTGCTGTGCGTCGTGCGCCGTGCGGAGCTGGTGCGATGAACCAGGGCCAGCTGGGCTGGCGGTGTGAAGCGCGGCGTCCGGTTGTGCTGAGGTGGCTGGCCCTGCTGCGGGTGCGATGGAGCCATGCGCCTGCGGATCTGATGCAAAGGTGAGGCTGGTGCGCCTGGCTACTGCGCTGGTGATCCTGGTGCAGAAGGTATGTGCCGATCTTGTGCGTGGCGGAGCTGGGAAGAGGTGAAAGCAGGAAGAGGTGCAGAAAGGAGGCGCTGGACACCTATAAAGGGACCCCAAGGCCCTCAGCACAGAGGTTCAAGTCTTTCAGATTTTTAGTTTTTCTGTTCTTCCTTCAGCAGAGGGTTGGCGAGTTCATGTTTTTAGAATTTTTAGGTTTCATTTATGTTCTTCCAGAACCAGTTCGAGGTTGGAGATTCTTAATTTTTCTTTAGCTTTTTCTTTTCTGTTCTTGCAGAGAAAGGGGTTAGCTAGTTCAGATTTTTTGGGGGTTGATGTTCTGTATTCTTGTTCTTCCTTCTGGTTCGGCTGCAGAGGAGGGAATTTTATTTTGTTTTCTATTTCAATTGTAAGGGGTTTGATCATTTGAGATGGGATTTTGCCTTTGTGAGGGACTCAGATCCGGAGTTCGGATCAATTTTGGGATTGTTGTGTTTTGATTCTGTAGTTCTCTTCTTCTGTGTTCATCCGGAGAGTGACTACAATTTGTGGGATTTTTGTTCTTACATCTCTTTTGATCTGTTCTGTGAGGAATTGGAGGCAAGTTCTTCGGTTCTGTGCTGTGTGAACCCATTCAGGTGGAGTTTCTTCTTTGCTTCTGTGTTAAGATTGGTGAGGACGATCCAGAGGGCGACTGCAACTTCTGGTTTACTTCTTCCTTTTGTATTTACTGATGAGAGGGAAATCACTGCTGCTTGTCGAGAGAGAATTTGTTCTGCTGCTAAGAGGAACTGGGCGATTTTAATTCTTGAGGTTTTCTTCTTGCTGTGAGCAGAGGTAGGCGTTTTAATTTTCTTTTGCATCTTCTGCAAATGGTTCGGCTGCCGTGAGGAGGATCCAATAGCATTTTCCATTTCTCTTGTGCTCTAGAGTTGTTCCTGAGTTGAATGCGAGATCCATAGTTCTGTATAGCAAGAGATGGGGTTAATTTAGTGAAGATTTCTAAGTTGTTTTAGTTTTATTTTCAAGTCATTAATTTGTTCGTCCTCCCATTTTTCATAGCATAAGAATTCTGATTTGATGACAGTAAATTGTTGTTCTATTTGTTCTGGTTTTCTTTTCGATCCTTGAGTTGTGAGGATATGATCCGGTGTTTGTGGAGAGTTACAATTGTTGATTGTTCATCCCCTGTGCTCTAGGGGTACATTGATTTGAAACGTTTCTTTTAAAGATTTCTATCTACCGATTTGATCCCTCAATTTTGAGAGGGTACATTGATACCAAGTATCTTTCCATTTCAATTAAGCTGGTTCTTTCATTAAATTTGATCTGTCAAGTGTGAGGGATTTGATCGGTATTCTTTACACATTCACTTTTAATACATCGTCGATAGAGATTTCAAGTCAAGGTAGTTAATTCGAGCTCTATTCTGCCTCTCCGTGGATATGACCTGTTCTCACCATTGTGCTAGTTCCTTTTTGTGATTTTAATTCTATGAGACAGTTTAGAGGAGGTGAGCTTGTTGATATGTGCAAGGAACTCTAGACAACGGAATTGCACAATCAACAATGCGTACGTTTCACAAGCCACTTGTGCTTTTTCTATCTAATTTACAACCAGCATAGTCAGCATCACAATAGGCAATCAGATCTAACTTGCAACCAGCAGGATACCAAATTCCTAAATCACATGTTCCAACAAGATATTTGAAAATTCTTTTAACAGCTAACATGTGACTTTCTTTAGGATTTGATTGAAATCTAGCACACAACACACACTGAACTGAATATCAGGTCTAGAAGTTGTAAGATAAAGTAGAGAACCAATCATACCTCTGTAGGTCTTTGGGTCTACTAACTTACCAAGAGAGTCTTCTTCTAGCTTAGCATTAATAGCAGTTGGTGTGTTTGAATGCTTGAGGTTCTGAAAGTCAAACCTTTTCAATAGTTCCTTGACATACTTGGTTTGACTGATGAAGATTCCCTCATGTGTTGGTTAATCTGCAAGCCCAAGAAAAACTTTAGATCTCCCATTAAACTCATTTCAAATTCATTTTTCATTTGATTTGAAAATTCATTACACAGGCCTTTATTGGTTGATCCAAATATTATGTCATCAACATAATTTGGACTGCAATTATTTGATTATTGACTATTTTTGTGAACAAAGTTTGATCAACATTTCCTCTAGAATATCCTTTTTCATCAAAAAAGAACACAAACGGTCATACCAAGCTCTTGGAGCTTGTTTAAGACCATATAGAGCCTTATGAAGCTTGAAAACATGGTTAGGATGTTTTTCATTTTCAAATCCAGGAGGTTGTTCAACAAAAACATTTTCTTGATATATCTATTTAAAAATACATTTTTAACATCCATTTGATAAACTTTGAATTTCATGGAGAATGCAAAAGCAAGGAAAATCCTAACTGCTTCTAGTCTAGCTACAGGGGCATATGATTCTTCAAAGTCAATTCCAACCTCTTGATTGTACCCCTTTGCAACTAGCCTAGCTTTATTTCTATGACTTGACCATTCTCATTCAACTTATTTCTGAAAACCCATCTAGTGCCAATGATTGTTTGGTCACTAGGTCTAGGTACTAATTCTCATACTTGATTTCTTTCAAATTGATGAAGTTCATCATGCATGGCATTAATCCAATCAGAACTTGATAAAGCTTCATCAATTGACTTTGGTTCAATTTGGGAGATTAGAGCTAGTGGGTCTCTTCAATATCATGCAGGAATGATGATCTAGTCCTAACTCTATCATGCAAGTTGCCAACCACATTATCCAATGGGTGATCTCTCAAAATTCGATGTTCAGGAATTACCTGTTGAGGGGTACTTAAATCTGGAGCAATGTTACCTGATCCACTTGAAGATGGTGAATTGATGTTCAAGTTCTCACCAATGTCTTCAAGCTCATCAATAGTTGGTGAAGAGTCCACAATGAAATCATCCTCTTCACTTTCTTGTCTTTCCCTGCAAGATTTAGAATAATTAGTTGAAAATGAATTTTCATCAAAGATAATATGTGGAGATTCTTCAACAGTTTTGTTTTTGAGAATGTACACTCTGAAAGCTCTTGACACTTCTGAATAGCCAAGGAAGATGGCTTCCTGACTCTTAGCATCAAACTTGTCAAGATTTCTTTATTATTGTTGTGTACATAACATTTGCACCCAAACATTTTGAAATAAGAAATAGTTGGCTTTTTATTTTTCAATAATTCATAGGGGTTTTTTCTGATTTTTGGTCTGATCAAAGCTCTATTCAGAATGTGATTTGCTGTGTTTACAGCTTCAGCCTAGAAGGATTTGGGCAATTTACTTTCTAAGAGCATGGATCTAGCCATTTCCACAAGAGTTCTATTCTTTCTTTCCACAACTTCATTTTGTTCTGGAGTTCTTGGTGAAGAAAACTTGTGAAATATTTGAAGTTCAGCACATAAATCAGAAAAGGATTGGTTTTCAAATTCACCCCCATGATCAGTCAAATTTTTTTGATTTTATATGAAAAGTTTGTTAAGGCATTGGTACAGAATTTCCTGAACTCAAGACAAGTGTCACTTATGTGGGACAAGAAGATAACCCAAGTAAATCTGGTAAAATCATCAATGATTACAAACTCATATCTCTTGCCACTTAGACTTAGATTTCTTGTTGGGCCAAAAAGGTCCATGTGAAGTAGTCTAGTGGCCTAGATGTGAGTACTCATTGAAGTTTAACCAATCTTACCAGATCCAATGATTTTTCCTTTATTTTTACCTCCAAATGTTACTAAACCTCCCTCCTTCTCTAGCAGGAATGAAATTTTGGTTCTATCTCCAGTCATATGTCGTGAACACCCACTGTCAAAGAACCACACATTTGAATTGGGTGCACGACCTTCCTGCAAAAGCAATCAGTGAAGAGAAGATTTTGGTACCAAATAGTGTTGGGACCATCATAATGTTTGGACATTTTTATCAAATCTTTCTCACCCAAATTTGATTTGTTTTTTATTTTGTTTTATTACATTGGTGTTCTCTGTCTTTTTCACTTTCTTCTTTCCTTAAGAATGAAAACACCAGTGTTTTTGTTTTTGGTAGGAGGGGAAGTTTTCATTTGAACATGAGAATTTAGATGAGGAGGTAGAATGCAAGGATTTTGTTGGTACATCAGAAAATTTGGATAGAAGAATTGGGGATGATACCAACATAGGTTGTAATGCCATTGGTTCCAATCAGCTTGGTATCTTGTCTTGGAAGTCCAAGGTTTTTCATGAATGACTTCCTTTGACTTTTCTTATTTTTCAAATTTTTATTTGAATTTTTTATTTTGTTGTTTGTCTTTGTTGATGTTAAGCAAGTCGACCTCTCCTTGACTGGTATCGACACCACAGCCACAGAAACCTTCTTCTTGTGGACTGGTGTCGACCTGTCAGGTGACTGTGTCGACCTGGTTGACTTGCTTTGTTTCTGAGTTTTTGAGATTTTTGGTGTTTTGCTTGATGTTTGTTTGATTTCTGTGTTCTCAAGACTAGGGCCTTTGACAAATTTAATTAGTGGTGCTTTATCCTTCTTCTCACCAGATTTGTCTTTCTTGGGTTTTTATTTATTAAATCCTAGTCCATGAGAAATTGATTTCATTTTTGCTCCCAGCAAGGCCTCCAGATTGTCTTTACCATTTGTGAATGTTTCAATAACTTCATCTTTTTCTTTTAGCTGGTTTTCCAAGGTTTTGATTTCTTTAATCTTTTATTGTTTATCTTGGTTTTCCTTTTCCAACTTTTCAGACAATTCTTTGAATTCATGGGTGGCCTTTTGAGAGGCTAGCTTAAGCTCATCAATCAAATTCAGAAGATTTTCTTTTTCTTCATTCAGTTCTGTTACTTCATTTTCTAGTTCACAAATTCTTTTGTTTGAGGATTGGTTATGATAATATTTTCAATTTCTTTTTGAGATGTTTATTTTCTTTCCTCATTTCAGTGTATTTTTCAACAAGTTCTGCATAAGCATCTTGCCAATCTTCAACTGAAAAATCTTCGAAAGATGTGCTTACCTTTCCATCTGAGCTATTGGCCATGAAGCAGATCTCCTCACTTTCAGAGCTTGAGGAGTTTTCTTCTTTCCTTTAAGAATGAAAACACCAGTGTTTTTGTTTTTGGTAGGAGGGGAAGTTTTCATTTGAACATGAGAATTTAGATGAGGAGGTAGAATGCAAGGATTTTGTTGGTACATCAGAAAATTGGATAGAAGAATTGGGGATGATACCAACATAGGTTGTAATGCCATTGGTTCCAATCAGCTTGGTATCTTGTCTTGGAAGTCCAAGGTTTTTCATGAATGACTTCTTTGACTTTTCTTATTTTTCAAATTTTTATTTGAATTTTTTATTTTGTTGTTTGTCTTTGTTGATGTTAAGCAAGTCGACCTCTCCTTGACTGGTATCGACACCACAGCCACAGAAACCTTCTTCTTGTGGACTGGTGTCGACCTGTCAGGTGACTGTGTCGACCTGGTTGACTGCTTGTTTCTGAGTTTTTGAGATTTTTGGTGTTTTGCTTGATGTTTGTTTGATTTCTGTGTTCTCAAGACTAGGGCCTTTGACAAATTTAATTAGTGGTGCTTTATCCTTCTTCTCACCAGATTTGTCTTTCTTGGGTTTTTATTTATTAAATCCTAGTCCATGAGAAATTGATTTCATTTTTGCTCCCAGCAAGGCCTCCAGATTGTCTTACCATTTGTGAATGTTTCAATAACTTCATCTTTTTCTTTTAGCTGGTTTTCCAAGGTTTTGATTTCTTTAATCTTTTATTGTTTATCTTGGTTTTCCTTTTCCAACTTTTCAGACAATTCTTTGAATTCATGGGTGGCCTTTTGAGAGGCTAGCTTAAGCTCATCAATCAAATTCAGAAGATTTTCTTTTTCTTCATTCAGTTCTGTTACTTCATTTTCTAGTTCACAAATTCTTTTGTTTGAGGATTGGTTATGATAAATATTTTCAATTTCTTTTTGAGATGTTTATTTTCTTTCCTCATTTCAGTGTATTTTTCAACAAGTTCTGCATAAGCATCTTGCCAATCTTCAACTGAAAAATCTTCGAAAGATGTGCTTACCTTTCCATCTGAGCTATTGGCCATGAAGCAGATCTCCTCACTTTCAGAGCTTGAGGAGTTTTCTTCTTCTTCCTTTTCACTTGAGTCTTCATCAGACCAAGTGGCTACCATGGCCTTTGGCTTCTTGAACTTGTGAAACTTCTTGTGCTTCTCCTTCTTGTTTTCAGGACATTCTCCCTTCATATGTCCTGGCTTGTTGCACCTGTAACAATGACAATCTCGTCAGATTTTTGATTCTTGTTAAAATTAGCATTAGAAGAGGAAGTGTTTCTTTTACCTGATGAGTATTTCTTTTTGCCAGAAAGTTTTCCTTTTCTATATTTCAAGAATTTTCTGAATTGCCTGGTCATGAGGGCAATCTCATCCTTATTTGACTCAGACTCATCAGAACTGGTTTTATCCAGACTCTTGTCTTTGTTACTAGATGAGGCCTTTAGAGCTACTGGCTTGGTTTTGATTATATGTTCTTCATTTCTCTTTAGATTGATTTCATATGTCATTAAAGATCCTATCAATTCATCCAAAGAGATTTTGGACAGATCTTTAGAATCTTCAATGCAGTGGCTTTTGTGTGCCAAATTGAAGAGAGAGAACGTAGATTTTTTTACCAAGTCAGCATCCGTATAGTCCTTACCTAAGGCCTTTAGTCCATTGACTATGATCATGAACTTGGCAAACATTTCAGAAATTGTCTCATTAGATTTCTTCATGAATAATTCATATTCAGAGACAAGAATGTTAGCCTTGGTTTCCTTAACCTGAGATGTTCCTGTTGGGTTGAATGCAAATTCATATCATTTCCCTCCTATTTGATGATGACAAGAAGTGTTCTTAAAGCAATTTAATTGAAGCATGTCAAAAACATCATACCTGAAATTCATGTTCAAAAAGTATTTTGCAAATCACATTTATAATTTATAGTCATGATAAATCATTTAACTAATGATATATGTTTATTTTTCAAGTACAAACATTTTTATGCAAAAGATGTGTCGACACACCCATCAATGGTGTCGACACATCAACACAGATTCAAAGAGAAATTGTGTAAAAATGTCAAGAGTGTGTCGACACATGTCAAGAGTGTGTCGACACGAGTGGCAGTTTTCCAGAGATCAAGGGTACCCAGGTCGACACACTCCCAGGGCAGGTCGACACTAGACCCAGTTCCCAGAACAGCCAGTTTGAGGAATTGGGACAGCAGGTCGACACACTCAAGAGCAGGTCGACACGGGACCTTTCTCCCAGAACAGATTTTTCTATCTTTGGGACAGTGTGTCGACACAACCACCAGGGCAGGTCGACACACTACGGAAACTTTTCATCCTAAGAGCTGATGGCTGCCACGTGTCCTTCTAGGGCGATCAGAATCTTTCTTGGAAAGCGTGCCCTTGTACCCCAAAAGGGTATCTTTGGAATCCTAAGGGTATAAAAGGTCTTTTTTG
This sequence comes from Colocasia esculenta, assembly GCA_014218235.1. Classification (NCBI taxonomy): domain Eukaryota; kingdom Viridiplantae; phylum Streptophyta; class Magnoliopsida; order Alismatales; family Araceae; genus Colocasia; species Colocasia esculenta. The sequence continues at coordinate 17,467 of JACBKR010003914.1, forward strand.
GCCTGCCTTCGAAAGAAAGAACTGACCCAACTCTCTCAGTGCCTCCAAGAAGCTCCTGGCGGCCAGAAGAGCTCGTGTCTCCTTCCTCTGCTCTCCAATTGCTTCTAGAAGACCAATTCCCACCAATTCAAGGTGTGGGAATTGGAATTTGAGCCCTGAAGATTCCTCTGAAGCATTCCAAGGAGGCAGTTCCTGTAGAAGACTTAGTTGGTGAAGAATTCGAGGAAGATCCAACTTCTCAAATTGCAGAGCATCGTTTTGGACTTCAAGCTTCACATGCTTCTTCCAATTCAAGCCTCTACAAGGGAGTACACTGAAGAACGAAGACTTTCAATTCAACTTAATTTCTCTTCTGTTCTTCTGAGATATCTTTTGGGATTATGCAAGTACTTCTGCATAACTCTCTTTAGAGTTCTCAAACTTTGACTAGATCTATTGCTAGAGGATCTCAGTCTTAAGTTGGTGTCTAGCAGTCTTAGTGTGAGCCTTGTGCTCAGGTTGTTGTGAGCCGTTGTGCTCAGTGTTGAGTTGTCAAACTCAAGTGTGGTTGAGCAGTCTTGCTCAGTTGTTCTAGAGTAGTCTTGCTCTAGAAGTGGTGTGAGTTGTAAGCTCTTCAGTGTTGGAGTTGTCAGGCTCCAGTGGGTGTGTTACCCAGTTGTGTTAGTGAATCCTCACGGGTTGTGAGGGGTGGATGTAGGAATCACATGGGTGATTTCCGAACCACCTAAAAATCCTTGTGCATTTGTTTTCTGTGGTTTGACTGATTCATCCGCTAGATGCTTGCATAGGATTCGTTTTTAATTCACTTAATCAACTTGATTCACATCTAAGTTTTTCAACCCACTCCAATCTAATCAGATCAGTAGCTTTTCACTGATAACATTGCCTCTGATTCTAAATAGTTTTAAAAATTATTTAAGCTTCCGCAAAAGTGGCTAAGATCTATTCATCCCCCCCCCCCTTCTAGATCTTTCCACACATTTATTTCGATCCTTCAGTTCCCTCATAGAGTAACTCAAGTTTATCCCACATCTCTTTGGAAGATTTGCACATTGAGATTCTTGAATACTCTTTGGGGTGAACAGCACATTGAATCATATTCATGGCACTGTAATTCAATGTAGCTCTTCTTATCTGTTCCCTAGTCCAGGTTTCTTCCTCTCCCTGGTTCTCATAGGGGTCTACCTCCACTACTTTCCAGATTTCATAATTTTGGGCTCTTAGAAAGACTTGCATTCTATTCTTCCAATAAGAATAGTCTGTTCCATTAAAGACTGGTGGCCTATTAATGGAATGGCCCTCAGCTATGAACCCTCTGGAATCCATTTAATTAAAATGATGATGCAACGAAGGAGACACTTAGCAAACAATCAAGACACACATAACACTCAGAAACTACTCAGATCAAATCAGATCAAGTGTAAACCCACTCTGATACCAATTGAAGGATCGAGAAAAGATGTAGACAAGATCTAGAAGGGGGGGTTGAATAGATCTAGGCCTACTAATGCGAAAGCTTAACCAATTTTTAAAAACTCTTGAATCAGAGGCACATTGAAAAATAGATTTCACAGATCTGAAGATAAATTGAGTGAGTTGTGAAAATGGAGTGTGTGAACAAATTGATTAGATGAATTCAAACGATCCTATGCATACATCTAACGAAGGATAAATTCAAACCACAATCAGATCAATGCACAGAGATTTTTAGGTGGTTCGGAAATCACACCATGTGATTCCTACATCCCCCCTCACACAGTGAGAATCCACTAATCAACCTGGGTACAACACACCCACTGGAGCCTGACAACTCCAACACTTGAGTTTACAACTCACACGACCTCTAGAGCAAGACTACTCTAGACCTGAGCAAGACTGCTCAACTACAACTTGAGTGCGACGACTCAAACCACTGAGCTCGACGGCTCACAAACAATTTGCTAGAAAACACAAGACTCAGATCCTCTAGCAACAGATATAGTCCAACCAGAGTTAATTCATGAGACTCATGCAACAACCCATGCACCATCTCAGAATCACTCAGAAGAGAAAAGGAAAAGAGAGATTATATTGATAAGCTTTTCTCTTCAGATGTACTCCCTTGTAGAAGGTCGAATTGTGAAGTGCTTGATCTCTGGAAGTTCCTGGACGATGCTCTGCAATCTAATCTTCAGGATCTTCTGAATTCTCCACAGAAGTCGGCTTCTACTTGATCTGCTTCCTTGAGGGATCCAATGCTTCTTCAACAATCAATTTCCACTTCTCATGCTTAAGCAGATGAGAATTTGGCTTGAGGAAGCACCAGGAAGGCAAGAACAGGGAAGAGAAACCTTCTAGCCGCCAACGAGATCTCTGGGAGGCTCTCTCAAAGGGTTCTTGCATGTTGGATAGCCAATAGAAGGGTATTTATACCCCTAAAAGTCCAAGTGTACCCTTGGGGGTCGTGGGCACATGATCCAAGGCTAATCCAACAATTCCCTAGGGTGCCACGTGTCTAGGACAAAGTTTAAGTCACAGAGATTCCGGAGTGTGTCGACCTGCCCATGAGGTGTGTCGACACACTGTCCCAGACTGGCAAAACAATTCCCTAGGAGAGGTCTCTAGTGTCGACCTGAGATGATCTCGTGTCGACCTGCTGTCCCAGACAGCAAAATAGGCCTTCTGGGAAAGCCATCTAGTGTCGACCAGAGATGATCTCGTGTCGACCTGCTGTCCCAGACAGCAAAACAGGCCTTCTGGGAAAGCATCTAGTGTCGACCTGATTCCATTTGGTGTCGACCTGAGATAGAAGTCTGTTAGCATATTTCTCTGGGATTTGTCACTAGTGTCGACCTGCCCTGGTCTAGTGTCAACACTAGTTGAGCTTTTCTTCACATTTCTGCCTTTGCTCTGAGCCATTGTGTCGACACCATTGATGGTTGTGTCGACACTACTTTTGCAAAAAAATGTTTGTCCTTGAGAAAATAACACATAAATCATTAGTTAAATGTATTATCATGAATATAAATGATAAATGTGCTTGGAAACATGATTTTTGAATATTGGTAATTCAGGTGATGTATTTCACATGTTCTAATTTATTTTATGCATTAAAATCACAACTTGTCATCATCAAAATGTAAGGAGAAATGTATTATATTCACACTCAACCCAACATGCCTGCCTTCCCTACCCAGCTTGTATCCCAGCCCTGTCCTGGGTCTTGTCTTGCTGTCCTGTACTGCCCTCGTCCTCTTCTACAAGTATGCCCCCAGCCCTTTGCCTGGCTGATAACCCATCTTCAACATAATTTGCTAGCCTTTTTCAGTTATTATTTTGCTCCTCTTTGCTGCACTGGCGGATGGTGAATGTACTGAGCTTTGATGCATGTTGTACATGACTAGCACTGACATGAGTGGCTGATTGCTTGGCCATATGGAAGGGACAAAGTTGTCGGTCATAGCGTCCACTTCCAAAACAGTTGGTTTATTGGAGACTTTGACAACCCGCCCCTTGTATGGGATTTTGAGGCACTGGTGTATGGTGGAGGTGATGGCGCCAAGTGCCAGAATAAATGGCCTGCCCAATATCATGCAGAAACTCGGGTCCATGTCCAGGATGTGGAAATCCATCTCAGTAATGGATGGACCCAGCCCTACCTTCAAGGCGACCACTCCTTTTGGCAGCCTACTAGTGTTGTCGTAGGCCGTGACAGTAATGGAGGAGGGTCGTATCGATTGTAATGTGACCCCGTAAAAGTTTAATGTGTCCAAGGACATGACATTGATTGAAGCTTCTATGTCCAACAAGCATTGGGACATGCGGATTCCATTAATCTTCACGGTCAAGCATAATGCATATCTTTGAGATTCCACAGGTGCTAGCTCATCTGCATGGAACTCTATAGCTAGATGTTGACTCGTGGGGGTCACGACTGCGCTAATCTGATTAACTGGCAGATCTTCATTCACCATAACTTTCTATAAATACTGCATGAGGGCTTCTTGATGTACCAGCGACCTCTTGATCAGTTCTAGAATGGAAATTCTGGTCGACGTCTTGTCTAAATGCTTGAGCAGATCATATTAAGCCTCAGGGATGGACTCTTCTTGCTGGGCTTCTTCTTCTTACTGTTGTTGGGGGTTCTGGTCCTGCTGTTGGGGGAAGATCCTGTTAAACATGTGCCCACTCCGGAGCACCATTGTTTCCTCGGTATCATCCCTTGCTACATGTGCCACGGCTGGCAAAGTGGAATATGGATGGGTGGTGGGGTGTTGGTTGTTGAATATTTGATGCGGCAGTTGAATACTTACCGCACTAGAGAGTGGAGGGGGGTACGTAGGAAGGGAGCTTGGGGGTTAGGGATAGTAATGGGGGTGGTTGGTGGTGTGCGGAGAAGAGGTGGGCTGGATGATGATGGTTGTGAGGTGGTCGTGATGGTAGGAGGTTGGCGTATGAGTGGGCGGTTAGGCTATAGTGGTATGGTGGCGGTGTTGCGTAGAAAGGGAGCTTGGGGGTTTGGGGGCTGTGGCGTAGAGGTTATGAGAGGTTGACGGATGAGTGGTTGGTTAAAGGGTGGTTGGCTAGATGGTGATGGATGTTGTACGAGTGTTGTGGGGATGCAGAGGAAGGATGGTAGTGGGTTAGACGGTGTAGGTGTACGGATGAAGGGTGGGAGTGTAAAGGGGGATTGGGAGGTAGAAGTGGAGGGATGCTTCCATCTGCTTGCCGGACGTTCTCATCGCGAGGAGACATCCTGAGGCTGTTTACTTGTTGATTTGGATCCTGGTGCTCCAGAAGTGGGTTCTGTACAATGCCCATATTGAGCTGCTGCAGGGGTGCCTGAGGCTGCTATGGGGGTTGTTGTTGTTGTTGTGGTTGCTGCTGCTGTGGCTGGTCCTACCTGGGTGGTCTCTTACCTTCATCTTTGATATACTTCCTCATTTCTTCCAGTCAATCTCTCCATTATCATTCAAATCATAGATATAATATTTGAAATGGAAACAGACCTCTAATGTGTGCTCTGGCCCCCTGTGGAACGCACCGTAACGAGAGTTATCAACATTGGGAGGCCATTGCAGTTGTTCCCTTGCAAGGTGAGTGCGTTGGCGGCCATACGAGCATTGAAAATGTCGGGTAGGTCTCCAGCAATGGAGGGTGCTGGGCTCTTCTTGGGCCAGGGGGCCTGGGCTGCTAGGGATAATAAATCATAATGCCTGAGGGGTCCTGGTTGTACTGTTGAGGGTGTTGGGGAGGTGGTGGCTGTTGTTGGTATTGGGGAGGAGGAGGCTGGCGGTACTGAGGGTGTGGGGCTTGACGGTACTGAGTAGGTGGTGGAGCTTGATGATATTGAGGTGGGGGTTGTTGAGGCTATTGGGGTTTAGGAGCTGGGGTCTTGAGCACAGGAGGGTTGCTAGGCCGAAACGTTGGTTATTGGGGTGGTTGGTATTGTTGAGGCCTGGGGTTAGGGTTCAGGCGGTAGGAGGAGGTGTTTGGATTGCCCATGACACTCACCTACTCATGTTGCATAACCCCTTCAGTGGTGGGACCACCAGTTGGAGGATTGCCATTGCTCTTCTTCATTGTCCTGGCCTTCGGCTCAAACATGGCCATAATAGGAGAGTCCTTCAATTGCGTCTGAATGTAACGGGTTCTCTCGTAAAGCTCCTCCATAGTATTCAATTTGTTCATAGATAGGATATGTCTAAACTGGGGAGTAGCATTCACAGTGATTATCTTAACTTGCTCGGGTTCAGACAAAGGATCCCTCAGCCTCTCAGCCATCGCTTTCCACCTGTCAGCATAATGCAAGAAGTGCTCGTCCTTTCATTTTCTCAGCCATAAGGTCTGATAGACCAAGAGGGACCAACCCGATCTCTGTACCTCTGCAGGAATTTCTCCCACTCGAGGGCGGGACCATCTAAGGATCTCCGGAATAGAAAAGCAAGGGCACGATTGTCATTTTTCCAAAATGAAGATTCGTACATGAATTCCTTCATATGGACAAAAGGATTGCCACTACCATTGTAGCGGCGGTAGACTGGCAGATCAGAGGGTGGAAGATGAAAGACTGGCATAGAAGGGAGGGCCAGTTCAAAAGAATCCTTGGGTGCAAACACCCTCTTCAAGTCTTGCTCCAATCGACTCACCTTCGCCAAGAGTTCATGGGTGAGTTGATCAGAGGATGGTTTGTGAGGCACCCCGGAAGAATGCAATTGGGGTGCACTCACCTGGACAGAATGGAAACGGGGAGGGGCGCTAGCAGGTGTAGAAGCATGGGCCGGAGCCCGGAGGGAGTAAGTGGACCTTGCCATGGAGGGGCTTGGCTAGAAAAGGGAGGGCCTCCCAACAGGGCTGTAGGGATGAGAATGTGTAATGGAATGGGCCCGAGAGGGGGCAGGGGTTGCTCAGACCGTCGGGTCATGAGTGGGTTCAGCATAGAAGGCACCCGTGTTTGGGTGTAGAGATTGATAGGTTCGGGGATGGATTTCCCCTTTAGGGCAGCTTGAACCTCCTGGAGTTGGGAGGGTTGGAGATTCTGAAGAAGGTCCACGAGTTGGGACAAATCAATAGAGGCAGAGGTGTTTCCAGTGATGTGCCTCGGGGAGTGGTGGGGAGACTGTGAATCCACCGCATGGACTTGCGAAGTGGATGGACCAATATGTGGTTCATTGGGGAGTTGTGCATAGAATCATAGGCCTCATCATATACATCCTCATGGTAACCCATATTCTCGTACTCGGCCATTCCAAGGGATTTGCTTGAACGAAGAAACATGGAATTTAAGCACAAAAGTTTATTAACAAACAACTACTCAAACAAGTTTGAGAGAAGAAGTTAATGACTTTTAATCAAACACTTGAACATCCATCCGCAAGGAAGTCGGAAGGGGACGAGATGTGGTGAGCAGGGACAAGGGAGCACAATTGCTCCAAAGAATATGACCTCTCATGGGGAAGAGCATTGTGTTCAACCTGATAATATGAAGAATATGAAGGGACTTGGGCCGAACTTCCCGTGCCGGAAGGTAGTTGGGCTCGGGGAGAAAGAATGATAGACCGCAGACGAAGAGGAGTAGGATCAACCAAGATAGAGGGTACACATGGTGCAGAAGCAATGGGTACGAAGGAGGTCTCTTGTGGGCGGAGACCTGAGAGGGCGGGGAGAGGGGGCGCTTGCCTTTAGCAGCCGCCAAGAATTCCTGAACTTGACGAGCTTAAATGAGGAAGAAGTTGATTGAATTGGGCATATGGGTCATCCGCCCCAGAAGGAGAGGGGGAGCGAGACCGATCGCCAATAGCTATGGGGGGGCTAGATTTGCCCCGCGAGGGTGGCGGCAAGTGGCTGGGCCACATCCTCAAGAAGCCCAATGGGTAGAGAATCACTGGTGAGGATGCAGAAGTGGTCCATATCGAAGAGAGGATTATGATATAATACAATGGTTTGGGGAGACTGACTTGATAGACCTAGACACCGATGCATACACTACCCCTAAATAATTAGGGGGGATGACAAGACCACAAACAAACCCTAGACTCTAACACATAAGAATGGACGGTGAGATAAGAGGGAGAATCTCAAGCAAACACCCAAGTTGTCATGATTATCGTTAACATTTTAGGGTTTGCACTTTGCCCTTTAGTGGATTAATTAATGAATTTGCACTTGGTCAAATAGGAACCCTAGTAGGTGTGTACTCGAGTACTCCGATATGACTAAGAGGTAACACACAACTCACGCGCAAACGGCCTAGACTAGGGGGCAACAGGTACAACCAACCCGATGACCACAACATGCGTATGGCCACGGGGACTTACGGAGCCCCTCGGTAGCAGGCCTTGGTCAGCCCACGACTGCTCGTAGGTGAGGCGTCTCCACTACCAAGGAGGAGTCCTATCTAGTTGAAAATAGTGTATGCGTGAACCTAATTGCACCAAAGTGCATGCAAAATCTATCCTAAACTAACAAATAGCAGCCTAGAGGTCTCTGCTGAAGTCACGATGACTGGATCCGTCGCAACCTTATCGCGACCGACAGGTCGGCCGCGATAAACTCGGGTTGCAAAAACCCTAAACCACACACAAACAAGGAGCAAAAAGACTCTCTTAGGCGGAATACAACATGGAAATAACTAAATAGAAGAGGAAGACTCCCTAAACAAGCAGAAACGAAGGCATGGAATGGAAAACAACAACAACCAATGCACATCTATGATCGTGTCCTCGTCCTTCACTCTGATAAGGTCGCACCCACATGATGCGTCGCGACAAGACCAGAAAACAAACAGTGAAAACAAATGGAAAACTCGGGCCCTAGCAGGGTTCTAACATAAAGAATCATGGGTATACATGATGAAACAACAAAGAGATGACATGAGAAAACTTCAAATGAGCATTCAGAATGTAGAATATGAAGAAAAGTACGCACCTGATGTTGCGTCCCCCACTATGGATGCGATAGTATCGCGGCCTCACGATCAGTCACAACAATAACATAGGACAAAAAATGACAAAGAACGATGAAACAACCCCAATAGGATTCTACTGAACACACAAACTTGGCAGGTGAAAAGAAGAGACAAATGAGGTTAGCAGTGGAGGTCCCACCGTGATCGCCAAAAGGTGTAATCATGTGGTTGTACGCCCCTCGAAACACACAACAAAATATCATAGCATGATGAAGAATATGTGATCGCCACTTAGCATGTTGTCTTAGGATATAAGCAAAGTTTAAGGGCTAACCTACTAGGAAAGGGGGGTGAGAAGGCTACTTAGTGGTCTCATGACAGGAAAACCCGTCGCGATCCAAAGCTTGTTGCGGCGTCCAGACCTGTCGCATTCTTGATGTCGCGACTGGAAACCCTATCGCCTTCTCAACAATGTGGGAGAGGAATGGGGGAACCTCCTTCCCGTCCTCTATCCGGCCAGAGGATGAGAGCCCTTCATCTACTCTTTTTTAGGAACCTGCCAAAACATAGAAACAAGAAATAAAACCCTTATTAGACAACTTTTGAGTAGAGCAACTACACAAAGTAAAAAGAAGAAAGAGAAACATGGAAGGATCAACTTGGGGGGTTTTGGAAACCCTAGGGTTATAGAAAACGTGGGAATGAAGATGTGCAACTATTTAAAAGAAAATAACAACATGCATGAGAAGTAGAATGAGAGGGAAGAAGGAAGAAAATTCCCCAAAAGGGGTGACTCCCTGGCTGGAAGAATGCTCCTTGGGTCGTGTAGCAGCCCTTGAAGGTTGTGGAAGTCACCCTCCTAGTCGCCAAGCTCCATGGATGAAGAGAATGAGGTGACTTGAAGGAGGGAATAGGAGGAAAATGGGAGGAGATAGGAGGTCTACAAGCTAAGGGGAAGCTCCGGTGGGATTTTGGCAGCACTTCGTGGTAGCTCAGGGGTCTTACCTCGTTCTGGAAGGAGATGGTTCACTTATATAGATATGAGATAGAGTATCACATCCTTAAGTGATAATGGCTCATGAAAATGGTAAAAAGGTAAGTAAATCCGCATGGGAAGAGTCTCAGTTGGGTTCTAGGGTGAGATGGAACCTCAAACTGCGGCAGGGGTCGTTCCCAGGCTGTTAGAGACGATGATAGACCCCAAAAGATATAGAGATGAGGTGGTTGCAGAGCTAGCCATGCAGAACGATGTCGCGACCGGTCGTAGCGATGCGACATGGCTTGCACGGCGGCCAAGGAGGTCACGACTCTGAAGGCACATGAATGGATATGCATGGCTGTAACGACCTCGAGAACCTGACACTCGGCCCAGGCCGAGAACTCAATTTTCGCGGTCGCCGCCCACGGATCCGGGGACCTGGAAGGGCTATAACACAAGTCTAACAAAATATGTAAAGGAAATAAACGTCAACTGCTAACTAGGAGCACACATGCGGAAGCAGAAAGAAGAGCGAGACTGCTGCGTATCGCTCTAGGTACAGTCCCAACACACACACTAGTACAAGTAAAGACAGAGGAAGAACAAGTCCCTTAGGGGCATACCCCAAGGGTGACGTACAGCTGAACGGGGGAACCACTGCTAGCTACAGGGACGACTACCGCCCCGTCTCCTCCGCCCGGCGCGCGCCCTACTGCTGCTGAGAAGTCTCACCTGGAAAAGGAAGGGATGAGCTTCACAATAGATGCTCAGTAGGGACTACCAATCTCCTACTGGCTCTAACAAGAAGTAGAATATATATAAACAATTAAATAACAGCAGTTATATCTTCTACCCTATAAAAGAAGTGCGGAAGCAAGATACTAACTAGCGTGGTATGGAAAGACACCACGGTTGAAACTCCGTAGAACCTGCACAACGTGACCACCCCACCTGGACAAGAGACAATAGCTATGGAAAACACTACCACTAGTCAACCGGTCAGGTGCGTCTGCTGACGTCTTATCCTCGACCCAGGTCCAAACCTCCACGTCTCGTCAGAGTGAGGCAGGAACACAAAGTAGCACAATAGTAACCACCGTAGTCTGGCTGA
>JACBKR010003915.1:0-26826 GCA_014218235.1 Colocasia esculenta
TAAAGGAGTGAGCCAATCATACCTCGAAATTGTTTGGCATCTACCGATTTACCTTTCGCATCACTTTCTAGCTTAATGCTTGTGCTCATGGGTGTTGAGGCATGTTTAGCTTCTTCAAACTGAAACTTTTTCAGTAGCTCCTTGACATATTTTTTGGTTGATGAAGAATCCGTCTTCCAATTGTTTGATCTGCAAACCAAGAAAAAATTGAAGCTCCCCCATTAGACTCATCTCAAATTCACTGTGCATATGTTTGGAGAATTCTTCACACAATGAAGGATTAGTAGAACAAAGATAATGTCGTCCACATAGACTTGAACAACAATTATATGATTGCGGGCTTTCTTTGTAAAGAGAGTTTGGTCTACTTACCTCTTGAGTAGTTTTTGCTTACCAGAAATGTGCTCAGCCTGTCGTACCAAGCTCGGGGTGCCTGTTTCAAACCATAAAGAGCTTTGTGCAATTTAAATACATGTTTGGTTTATCATGATCCTCAAAGCCAGGTGGTTGAGAAACATAGACTTCCTCTTTTATGTAGCCATTTAAGAAAGCAGTTTTGACATCCATTTGATACAATTTAAATTTGTTTGAGCATGCATATGCTAACAAGATTCTAACTGCTTCTAGCCTAGCTGCTGGTGCAAAAGATTCTTCAAAGTCTACACCAAATTCCTGATTATATCCTTTTGCAACCAGTCTAGCCTTGTTTCTCACCACTTTACCCTCTTCATTGAGTTTGTTTCTAAAGACCCACCTTGTACATATGAGACATTTCAGGGGTTTTAGGAACTAAACTCCATACATTATTTCTTTGGAATTGCCCAAGCTCCTCATGCATAGCATCAATCCATGAATCTTCTTTTAAGGCTTCTTCAACATTCTTGGGTTCCACTTGAGAGACAAAAGCTAAAAGGTCATGTTCAACTATTTGATTAACCTTAGATCTAGTTTGAACTGACTCATTTAAATTTCCTATCACATTCTCAAGAGGATGATCTTTTGAATACTCACATTCATGACTGTTGAAGGGCCTGGAAGATCTTGCATTTGAGGATTTGTTCTGGAGGAGGAAGTGCTTGAGGTAGTTCAAGTTGATGTTCTTCCTCTTGTGGATCTTTGTCAGTACATTCTGAATTGTTGAATGGAGAATATCTTCTTCATTATTATACCTGCGAAGATATCCCTTTTAGTCTTGACAATTGTTATAGAGATTGCATTTGATTTTCTCTGTATTTCTCCAAGTGTTGTATCTTCAGTTTCATCTTCAAACCTGTAAAGATTAGAATTGTTAGACTTGGTTTGAATCATCAAATACAACATGTGGAGTTTCTTCCACTTTTCTTGTTTTAAGATTGAACACCCTATAGGCTCTAGAGTGTTCTGAGTATCCAAGAAAAATACCTTGATCGCTTTTGGCTTCAAACTTGTCAAATCATTTTTATCATTGTTATGTATGAACACTTTTGAGCCAAAAACTCTGAAATACCCAATAGTGGTTTCTTACCTTCATTGTGTGTGTTCGTAGGAGGTTTTCTTGAATACCGGCTTAACATGGCTCTATTAAGAATGTAGCAAGACATGTTTACCGCTTCTGCCCAGGTTCTTGCTAGTTGATTCTCGACCAGAAGCGTGCGAGCCATCTCCACAATGTTTTGTTCTTTCTCTCAACCCGTCCATTTTGTTGGAGTTCTTGGAGAGGGAACAAGTGCTCATCCCGTGGACCTGCAGAATTCAGTAAAGGATGTTTGGTTGAGTGTAATTTCATATCATTTCCCTCCTATTTTGATGATGACAAATGTGATTTGAATGCAAACTAATTGAAACATGATAAATACATTTCACCTGAAATTTATATTCAAAAAGCATGTCTCAAAGCACACTTATCATTTGTACTCATAATAAAATATTTACTAATGATATATGTGTTTATTTTCAGGTACAAATACTTTTTGCAAAAGTGTGTCGACACACCCCACAATGGTGTCGACACAACACCTCAGACTCAAGGCAAAAAGCTGAAGAAGCTGAGACTGTGTCGACACTAGTCAAAAGCAGGTCGACACGAGTTTAGATTCCTGGAATTGTGACTACTCAGGTCGACGCACTCTCAGGGCAGGTCGACACTGGATCTCGCTCCCAAAACAGCTGTTTTCAGAATTGGGACAGCAGGTCGACACCACCACCAGGGCAGGTCGACACTGGATCAACTCCCAGAACAGCTTGTTTTCAGAATTGGAACAGCAGGTCGACACCACCACAGGGCAGGTCGACACACTACGGAAAGATTGCAACTTAAAGTGATGATTGCCACGTGTCATCCTAGGGCGATGGTGTATCAACCTAGGATCGTGTGCCCTTGTACCTAAGGGTATCTTTGGAATCTTTGGGTATAAAAGGCCCCAATTGGCCATCCATCACATCAAGAGACCCAACGAACTCTTGGAGCCTCCAGAAAAGTTCCCTTTGGCGGCGAGAAGAGTTCATCTCCCTCCTCTGCTCTCCTGGTGTCTTCTGAAGACCAGTTCTCATCAATTCGTTGTGAGAATTGGAGTTGATCCTTGAAGAAGCAATTGAAGCGCCTCAAGGAAGCAGATCAAGTAGGAGCATTCGTTGGAGAAGATTTCAAGGAAGATCCCAAGTTCAAAAGTGCAGAGCATCGTTTGGACTTCAAGAATCCAAGCCTTCTTCCCAATCTGAGCTTCTACAAGGGAGTACACTGAAGAACAAAGTCTTTTCATACAATTCTCATTGTACTTTTGTTCTTCTGAGACATCTTGAGATTGTGCAAGTGCTTCTGCATAATTCTCATGAATGTTCTCATGTTCGACATGATCTGCTGCTAGAAGATCTATGTCTTGTTGGTGTCTAGCAAGTCATTTGTGAGCCATTGTGCTCAGTTTGAGTTGTCGAACTCAAGTGGTTGTTGAGCAGTCTTGCTCAGGGATCTAGAGTAGTCTTACTCTAGAGTTGTGTGAGTTGTAAACTCAGGTGTTGGAGTTGTCTGGCTCCAGTGGGTGTGTTACCCAGGTTGTTTAGTGAATCCTCACTGGGTGTGAGGGGTGGATGTAGGAATCACATGGGTGATTTCCGAACCACCTAAAAATCTCTGTGCACTTGTCTATTTGTGGTTTGATTCTATCATCCGTTAGATGCTTGCATAGGATCCCTTAAGATTCACTTAATCAACTGGTTTTCACATCTATTTTATCAACTCACTTAACATCTCATCAGATCTGTGTTTTTCACTGTTAAAATTGCCTCTGATTCTAAAAGTATTTTAAATTGCTTAAGCTTCCGCATAAAGTGGCATAGATCTATTCATCCCCCCCTTCTAGATCTTATCCACACCTTTTTCCTCGATCCTTCAATTGGTATCAGAGAGGGTTTACACCTGATCTGATTTGATCTGAGCAGTTTTTGAGTATTGTGTGTCTGATTGCTTGATTGTTTGCTTGCTTGCTGAATATTTCTTCTGTGCTTTCTTTTAAGTAAATGGATTCCAAGGTTTCATAGCTGAGGGCCATTCCATAAATAGGCCACCATTCTTTAATGGAACGGACTATTCATATTGGAAAAATAGAATGCAAGTGTTTCTAAGAGCCCAAAACTATGAAATCTGGAAAGTAGTGGAAGTAGGTCCCTATGAAAACCAGGGAGAAGAAGAAACCTGGACTAGGGAACAAATAAGAAAGCTACATTGAATTATAGTGCCATGAACATGATTCAATGTGCTGTTCATCCCAAAGAGTATTCGAGAATCTCAATGTGCAAATCTGCCAAAGAGATGTGGGATAAACTCGAATTACTTTATGAGGGAACATCACAAGTGAAGGAAACTAAGGCAAATATTCTTGTTTCAGAATATGAATTGTTTATGATGAAGTCTAATGAAACAATTTCTGAAATGTTTGCCAGGTTCATGGTTATTGTCAATGGACTGAAGGCCTTAGGTAAGGACTACACAGATGCAGACTTGGTAAGGAAAATCTTACGTTCACTTTCTTCAATTTGGCACACAAAGGCCACTGTCATTGAAGATTCTAAAGATTTGTCCAAAATGTCTTTGGATGAATTGATAGGATCCTTAATGACATATGAAATCAATTTGAAAAGAAATGAAGAACACATAAAAAAACCAAGCCAATGGCACTTAAGGCCTCTTCAAGTAATAAAGACAAAAGTCAGAAAAGACAAGTTCTGAGGAGTCTGAGTCAAATGAGGATGAATTGCCCTCATGACCAGGCAATTCAGAAAATTCTTGAAATATAGAAAAGGAAAATGTCTGGGAAAAAGAGGTTTTCCTCAGGTAAAAGAAACACTTCTTTTTCTAATTTCAACAAGAATAAAAAATCTGACGAAACTGTCATTTGTTACAGGTGCAATAAGCCAGGACACATGAAGGGAGAGTGTCCTGAGAACAAGAAGGAAAAGCACAAGAAGTTCCAGAAGTTCAAGAAGCCAAAGGCCATGGTAGCCACTTGGTCTGATGAAGACTCAAGTGAAGAAGAAGAAGACAAAAAATCCTCAAGCTCTGAGAGTGAGGAAATCTGCTTCATGGCCAACAACTCTGAAGAAAAGGTAAGCACTTCTTTTGAAGATTTCACTGTTGAAGATTGGCAGGATGTTTATGCTGAATTAGTTGAAAATATCTGAATGAAAAGAAAATAAAAAAAAAAAAAACAAATATCAAAAAGAAAATTGAAAACATGTATCATAACCAATCTTCAAATAATAGAATTTGTGAGCTAGAAAATGAAATAACAGAATTAAATGAAGAAAAAGAAAACCTTCTAAATTTGATTGATGATCTAAAGCTTGCCTCTCAAAAGGCCATCCAAGAATTCAAAGACCTATCTGAAAAGCTGGAAATGGAAAAACAAGAAAAACAACAAAAAATTGAAGAAATTAAAACCCTTCAAGACCAGCTAAAAGAAAGGGATGAAGTTATCCAAACTTTCACAAAAGGTAAAGATAACTTGGAGGCACTGCTAGGAACAAACATGACAACAACTTCTTATGGATTAGGATTCAACAAACAGAAACCAAAGAAAGACAAATCTGGTGAGAAAAAGGGCAAAGCACCATTAATTAAATTTGTCAAGGGTCCTAATCTTGAGAACACAGAAATCAAGCAAACATCAGACAAAACATCAACAAAACATCACACAAACACAAAACAAATAAAACTCAAAAACAAAAGAGACAACAGGTCGACCAGTCTCCTGACAGGTCGACCTGCTCAACATCAACAGCTACAAACAACTCAATCAAAAATTCAAATAAAATTTGAAAAAAAGAAAAAGTCAAAGAAATCATTTATAAAGAACCTTGGACCTCCAAGAAAGATTTCAAGATGACTGGACCAATCCTTGGAGCCAATGGTATGACAACCCTTGTTGGTATCATCCTCAATTCTTTTACCCAAACTTTTTGATGTACCAACAAAATCCATGGATTCCATCTCCTCATCGAATTCCTATGCTCAAATGAAAAACTCCCCTCCCTCTAAAAACAAAAATATTGGTGCTTTCATTCCTAAGGGAAAGAACAAACAGAAAAAGACTGAAAACACCAATGTAACAAAACAAAAATAAAAACAAGTCAAATTTGGGTGAGAAAAGATTTGTTAACATTGTCCAAATTTCTGATGGTCCCAACTCTGTTTGGGTACCAAAATCTTCTCTCCACTAATTGATGTTTGCAGGAAGGTCGTGCACCCAAATCAATGTGTGGTTTCTTGACAGTGGGTGTTCACGACATATGACTGGAGATAGAGCCAAATTTTCTTTCCTGCTGGAGAAGGAGGGAGGTTCAGTAACTTTTGGAGGTAAAAATAAAGGAAAGATCATAGGATCTGGTAAGGTTGGTCAAACTTCCTCAAACTCTGTAGATAATGTTTTACTAGTTGATGGTCTTGATTACAATTTGCTAAGTATCAGCCAACTATGTGACAAAGGTCACAAAGTTGTGTTTGAATCTGATTTCTGTAAGATAATTGACTCATCAACTGATAAATCAAATTTTTGGAAAAAGGGAAAACAATGTCTACATGATCAACCTAAATAAAAACTTTTCTGAAAATCTTTGTTTTGTTGCAAATAAAATGAAATTGCATGGACTTGGCACAAAAGACTTGGCCATGCAAGTTTCAGAACAATGAATAAGTTGTTAAGATTGAATTTGGTTAAGGGTCTTCCTGAATCTTTCTCTAATGTTGAAAATCAAGTTTGTGGGATCTGTGCTAAAGGAAAACAACAAGAAAATCTTTTAAAAACTTCAATGAGGTACTCACATCTAGGCCACTAGAATTACTTCACATGGACCTTTTTGGCCCTACAAGAATTCTAAGTCTAAGTGGCAAAAGATATGGGTTTGTAATCATTGATGATTTTACTAGATTTACTTGGGTTATTTTTCTGTCCCACAAAAGTGATACTTGTCTTGAATTCAGGAATTTCTGTACCACTGTCTTAACCACTTATCCATATAAAATCAAAAATATTTTGACTGATCATGGGGGTGAATTTGAGAACACATCCTTTTCTGATTTTTGTGCTGAATTTCAAATTTTCCACAAGTTTTCTTCACCAAGAACTCCAGAACAAAATGGAGTTGTGGAAAGAAAGAATAGAACTCTTGTGGAAATGGCTAGAACCATGCTACTTGAGAGTAACTTGCCCAAATCCTTCTGGGCTGAAGCTGTAAACACAGCAAACCACATACTCAACAGAGCATTGGTCAGACCAAAAATCAAGAAAACCCCCTATGAATTATTGAAAAACAAAAAGCCAACTGTTTCCTATTTCAAAATCTTTGGGTGCAAATGCTATGTACACATAATAATAAAGAAAATCTTGACAAGTTTGATGCTAAGAGTCAGGAAGCCATCTTCCTTGGCTATTCAGAGTGTCAAGAGCTTTCAAAGTGTACATCTTGAAAATAAAACTGTTGAAGAGTCTCCTCATATTATATTTGATGAAAATTCCTTTTCAACTAACACTTCTAAATCTTGCAGGGAAAACAAGACAGTGAAGAGGATGACTTATTGTGGACTCTTCACCAACTGTTGAGGAGTTTGAAAACATTGAAGAGAACCTGAACAACACACATCTTCAAGTGGTTCAGGTAACATTGTCCCAGAAGTGGGTACTTCTCAACAGGTAATTTCTGACCATAGGTTTTTGAGAGATCACCCATTAGACAATGTGGTTGGCAATGTAAATGATAGAGTTAGAGATCATCTTCATTCCTGCATAATCTGAAGAAGACCCACTAGCTCTAATTTCCAAATTGAACCAAAGTCAATTGATGAAGCTTTATCAAGTCTGAGTGGATTGATGCAATGCATGATGAACTTCATCAATTTGAAAAGAAATCAAGTATGGAATTAGTACCTAGACCTAGTGACCAACCATCATTGGCACTAGATGGGTTTTCAGAAACAAATTGAATGATCTGGTCAGGTATTAGAAATAAAGCTAGGCTAGTTGCAAAGGGGTACAATCAAGAATTTGGAATTGATTTTGAAGAATCATATGCCCCTGTAGCTAGACTAGAAGCAGTAGAATTTTCCTTGCTTTTGCATCCTCCATGAATTTCAAAGTTTATCAAATGGATGTCAAAAGTGCTTTTTTAAATGGTTATATAAGGAAAATGTTTTTGTTGAACAACCTCCTGGTTTTGAAAATGAAAAATATCCTAACCATGTTTTCAAGCTTCATAAGGCTCTCTATGGTCTTAAACAAGCTCCAAGAGCTTGGTATGACCGTTTGAGTCCTTTTGCTTGAAAAAGGATACTCTAGAGGTAATGTTGATCAAACACTGTTCACAAAATAATCATAAAGAAATAATTGTAGTCCAAATTTATGTTGATGACATAATATTTGGCTCAACCAATAAAGGCCTGTGCAATGAATTTTCAAATCAAATGAAGAATGAATTTGAAATGAGTTTAATGGGAGATTTAACATTTTTCTTGGGATTGCAGGTTAACCAAACATCTGAAGGGATCTTCATAAGTCAAGCCAAGTATGTCAAGGAACTTCTCAAAAGGTTTGACTTTCAGAACCTCAAGCATTCAAGCACACCTATAGCTATAAATGCTAAGCTAGAAGAAGACTCAAATGGTAAGTCAGTAGACCCAAAGACATACAGAGGTATGATTGGCTCTCTACTCTATCTTACAACTTCTAGACCAGATATTCAGTTTAGTGTGTTTGTGTGCTAGATTTCAGTCTAATCCTAAGGAAAGTCACATGTTAGCTGTTAAAGGAATTTTCAAATATCTTGTTGGAACATGTGATTTAGGAATTTGGTATCCTGCTAATTGCAAGCTAGATTTGATTGCCTATTGTGATGCTGACTATGCTGGGTGTAAATTAGATAGAAAAAGCACAAGTGGCTTGTGTTTATTCTTAGGTGGGTGCCTTATTTCTTGGGCTTCCAAGAAGCAACATTCAGTTGCACTGTCAACTGCAGAGGCTGAATATGTTGCAGCAGGTAGATGTGGAACTCAGATTCTCTGGGTGAAACATCAACTTCTCGATTACAACCAAGATTTAGGTTGTGTACCCATCCTATGTGATAACACAAGTGCAATAAATCTGTCTAAGAATCCCATTCAGCATTCTAGAACCAAGCATATTGAGATTAGGCATCACTTCTTGAGAGATGAGGTTGCAAAGAAGTCTTTTGAACTCCATTTCATTGAAACTGAAAACAAATTGCAGACATATTCACCAAACCCCTTCCTGAAAACAGATTTTCATCCGAGGAGAGAACTTGGTCTTTGTAAATGTCCACATTCTTGATCTCTCTTTAGGTTTGGGTTGAGTGTTATGCACTGTCTAAGGGGGAGTTCTTTTCATATCATAACCCTTTGCTTCCTTCAGTCACACTGTCCATATCTCTCTCAATTCCACTTCCATTTCTTTGGACAATAAATTCTTCAACTCTTATTGTGTTGAAATTTCTTGGTATATCAAATGGTGACTTGGAGAAGGACAAGTCAGGCTTGTCTGGACACTTTCACTATGCGTGAGTATTACTCCGCCAAGTACTAAGAAATGAATATGCAATTGCTGAGGGGCTTTTATTGTTAAAGAAAATATCTTTCTTGATTTCAAAAACTTGCATATCTTTATTTTGATAGAAAATGATTGAAATCATCATCTCAGGGGGAGCTAGAAAACAAGTCATGACTTTTGCAAAATTCATAACTTTTCTTGCATTTCATCAATTTCCTGCATGATGTCATCATTCAGATGTCTAGAGTCTCCAAATGATCTTTGAGTGATCTATCATATTTTTACTAATCAACTGTCAACTATATTTTTCAACCCACAGAAACTCAGAACTCTTCCAAGATTGAAAACAATGGTTCTTGAAATTAAAACATCTCTTTGTTTGCAACTGATGTTGGATAAAATTGATTTCTATCTTACAAAACTCTCAAAATTTTGAAAATTCAATAGAGCAATGGCATTTGTGCTGAGAAACTGCACACCTTCACAATGAATGAAGTGCCATGCATGTCATGAGGCACTAATGCTATCTCTGTTCAAAGGGGATAAAAATTCAAAAATAAATTCAAAATACAGCAAAAATGTGCTACTCTTTTTGATGATGACTGAGTAACTGGAAATATTGGCGTCTACAAAACGTATATTTTCATGTCAAAAGGTCAATTTTACCCCTTTGAGACTTGACAATGAATAAATCTTAAGTATCCAGGGACTATGGTGTGTAAAAAGCACTAGTACTTGAGTGAAAAAGATTTATATCATTTGATAGTCTGTTACAAAAACAAAATATGTGTGTTAATGGAGTTTTGTTTAGAAAGAATCATTTTCATCTATCATCAAGTTGTTCTTTAAGATTGTGTTTTATTTTCAAAACAATTGTATTCAGTCTAGAGGATATCTTTATTTCTTTAACGTTGAGAAATATGGTAGCTTATAGTTGATTGTTAGATATATTATATCCCTCAAATCATCATTTATTGACTCAAGTCTTTGAATGCTCATATCCTATTGGAAATTGTTTAAAACTTGAATTGTGATGAATTTTGCAAAATATAACAAATGAATTTTTAAGTCTCTTAAAAATCCTTGAAATGACTATTTCCTTCATTTTATCATTTTAAAGAAGCCCAAAAATTCTCAAAATTCTCTCACAAAATTCAACTTTTCTTCATAGGCCAGGTCGACACCACATCTATCCCGTGTCGACACACTCCCTAGGTCAGGTCGACACTAAAGTCTTCCAGTGTCGACACTGCACCCCTTGCCAGACCTTTTTAAATCGTGGGTTCCGGTTAGCCTTGTTGTT
This sequence comes from Colocasia esculenta, assembly GCA_014218235.1. Lineage (NCBI taxonomy): Eukaryota > Viridiplantae > Streptophyta > Magnoliopsida > Alismatales > Araceae > Colocasia > Colocasia esculenta. The sequence goes on from JACBKR010003915.1 coordinate 10,330, forward strand.
CCTGCGGGGTATTGCACCACTGCAAACCCTTTTTAGGCATCAGGTCGACCCGACGGTCCTTTTCTCTCATTTCCGGCAAGAAATTCCAAATCCTCTCTCAATCACATACCCTTCTCAATCATCTCCCTCTTCTCCTTCATCCACTCCCGATTCCACTCCATCCTTGCAACCATGGTGAGAAAGATGGGTCCTCGCCGTGGAGCAAGTCTCAGGCCTCATCTAGGCCAGTTCCGGAAGAGGATGATGTTCCTAACTTAGAAAGAAGAACCAAAAGGCGCAATGACCCTGCAGAGCAACCAGGGTCCTCCTCTGCGTCTCAGCCAGCCAAGAGAGGTAGACCCTCTTCTTCGGGCAGAGGTAGGGTTTCTACCAACCCTAGTCATGAAATCCGGACTCCTCTTCTAGTGATCCTGAGGAGTCATCATCATCTTCGTCAGAGTCTTCCCAGTCTCAAGTGTCCACTCGTGAAGCTAAGCTAATCCTAAAGCCCAGAATAGTGGATTTACAGACTCTCAGCTAGCAAACACATTTCCAGAAATTCAGACCTACTTCTCTTTTCAGTCTTGGTTACCCTTCATTTCTGAATTTCAAATCATGTATCCAAGCCTTGTTCAGGAATTCTACAAGAATTTGAAGTGCACAGATGAAGGTATCAGTCAAAGGTTAAGGGGATAGCTATTGACATGCCCACAGATAAAGCTGCCTCCATTTTCAAAGTACCAGATGAAGGGGCAGATTATCATAATTTTGAATTTAACCTCATGAAGCCTATACCATCATGACAGGCCTTCCTGCTGATGCATCTGATCCCAAACAAACCTTTGTCACCAATTCAACACAATACATTTCCCCTGTGTTGAGGTTATCCACCATATGTTGACCACAATCATTACCCCTCAAGGTGGTGGAAGGGACAGGCTAACAGATATACAGAGGTTTATTCTTTATTGCATGGCAAAGGACATCAAAATCAATCTCCATGTAATAATGTATCAATTATATCTGAAACAACCAGGAAAGACCTCAAGAGATCTCTTCCATATGCTGCACACTGACCTCAGTGTTCCAGCACTTTGGTGTGCCTTGGACAATGAGAAATCCCAGTCTATCCCTAAGTCAACACATATAGCTTCAAGAATATTCAAAAATTCATGGGATTCAGACTGGAGGGCACTCAAGTTAAGAGGGGCCAGTTGTAGTTGAGGCTCCTCAAGCTCAGGAGGACCAGCCTCAATCAAGGGGACCAGCCCCAAGCTCAGAGGAACAGCCTCAAGGTCAAGGGGACCAGCCCCGGGTCAGAGGACCAGCCTCAAGCTCAAGGGGAACAGCCCCAAGGTCAAGAGGATCAGCCTCCTCTGAATGAGGATCAGCCTCAAGCTCCACTGAAGGTGACATTCCATTTCATGCCCCACTCTCACCTCAGTTTCAACATTTCTCTCCACAACCCACTTTTCAAGCATCCACATCCTCTGGTGGACCTTCTGTTCCACCAGAGTTTTCTCCTTTTTAAATGAAAATTTGAAACCTTGAACTCCTCCATTCAAACCATGTCAGAAACCTTTGAGTTGAGGATTCAAAGATTGGAGAACACTGTGTCTGCCAAGTTCATAGAACAAAAAGCTGCCTCAGACTATGCAGCTCAAGATTCAACAGATTAATTGGTACAATGGCAGATGCCTCAGTTCAGCTAAAGGAGCACCAGCAAAAGTTAGAGACAGTTCTTCAGGGAATTTTGGCAATTCCCAAGCTGATGTCTTCAACACCAAGCAGACATTACATGAGATCACCAGCATTAGACTGTCTTTTGCTCACTTCGTGGATGATTTGGAGAGCATGAGGAACTTCAATGCACACATTGAACCAGATCTCTGATTTGACAAAGGAATTCAAAATCATGCAAAGGCCTGCTTGGTCAGCTGGATCATCTTCTTCTTCACAACCCATTTCAGCTGATCTAGCCAGAATTCAAGCTACCTTGATAGAAAATTCAGACAGAATGGAACACTACTTGCACACAAACTCACAACCATTCAAGATCAAATCAAGTCCAGCTTGACTTTCATGGAGAAAAGACTGTCAGACATTGAGAACATCTTACTTCCTATTCCTCCTCCTCCTCCACTTCTACTTAATGTATTTCTCTTTTGATGATGTCAAAGGGGGAGAAAGAAAGAACAAGAAATGATTGTAATCTTTTTGGAAATGATTGTAATGGTTCTCTTGAATGAAATGAAATGCTTTTTGCTTAGCTTGAATGAATTTCTCATTTGTGTCTTCAATGTGATTGAAAATTTTTATGTGAATGTGAATGAATGAATGCTTGTCAAGTTGCTTGACCTTCCTTATGCAACTAACTTACTTCAAGTTACATTGTACTTCACTAGTACAACCATCAATTGTGAATGAGCTATATTTAAAGGTCTTTGACAAGCATGAACATGAACACAAATAAGGACTTTGAATAACCAAAAATTGCTTAAAATCACATCTCATCAAAACCTCATTATCATATGGATTTAATGTTGCCATCATCAAAAAGGGGGAGATTGTTGGGTTGAGTGTAATTTCATATCATTTCCTCCTATTTTGATGATGACAAATGTGATTTGAATGCAAACTAATTGAAACATGATAAATACATTTCACCTGAAATTTATATTCAAAAACATTTCTCAAAGCACACTTATCATTTGTACTCATTAAAATATTTTACTAATGATATATGTGTTTATTTTCAGGTACAAATACTTTTTGCAAAAGTGTGTCGACACACCCCACAATGGTGTCGACACAACACCTCAGACTCAAAGGCAAAAAGCTGAAGAAATGCTGAGACTGTGTCGACACTAGTCAAAAGCAGGTCGACACGAGTTGCAGATTCCTGGAATTAGACTACTCAGGTCGACGCACTCTCAGGGCAGGTCGACACTGGATCTCGCTCCCAGAACAGCTTGTTTTCAGAATTGGGACAGCAGGTCGACACCACCACCAGGGCAGGTCGACACTGGATCAACTCCCAGAACAGCTTGTTTTCAGAATTGGGACAGCAGGTCGACACCACCATCAGGGCAGGTCGACACACTACGGAAAGATTGCAACTTAAAGTTGATGATTGCCACGTGTCATCCTAGGGCGATGGTGTATCAACCTAGGATCGTGTGCCCTTGTACCTAAAGGGTATCTTTGGAATCTTTTGGGTATAAAAGGCCCCAATTGGCCATCCATCATATCAAGAGACCCAACGAACTCTTGGATCCTCCAGAAAAGTTCCCTTTGGCGGCGAGAAGAGTTCATCTCCCTCCTCTGCTCTCCTGGTGTCTTCTGAAGACCATTCTCATCAATTCGATTGTGAGAATTGGAGTTTGATCCTTGAAGAAGCATTGAAGCGCCTCAAGGAAGCAGATCAAGTAGGAGCATTCGTTGGAGAAGATTTCAAGGAAGATTCCCAGTTCAAAAGTGCAGAGCATCGTTTGGGACTTCAAGAATCCAAGCTTCTTCCCAATCTGAGCTTCTACAAGGGAGTATACTGAAGAACAAAGTCTTTTCATACAATTCTCATTGTACTTTTGTTCTTCTGAGACATCTTGAGATTGTGCAAGTGCTTCTGCATAATTCTCATGAATGTTCTCATGTTCGACATGATCTTCTGCTAGAAGATCTATGTCTTGTGTGGTGTCTAGCAAGTCATTTGTGAGCCATTGTGCTCAGTTTGAGTGTCGAACTCAAGTGGTTGTTGAGCAGTCTTGCTCAGGGATCTAGAGTAGTCTTACTCTAGAGTTGTGTGAGTTGTAAACTCAGGTGTTGGAGTCGTCTGGCTCCAGTGGGTGAGTTACTCAGGTTGTTTAGTGAATCCTCACTGGGTGTGAGGGGTGGATGTAGGAATCACATGGGTGATTTCCGAACCACCTAAAAATCTCTGTGCACTTGTCTATTTGTGGTTTGATTCTATCAACCGTTAGATGCTTGCATAGGATCCCTTAAGATTCACTTAATCAACTGGTTTCACATCTATTTTATCAACTCTCTTAACATTCATCAGATCTGTGTTTTTCACTGTTAAAATTGCTCTGATTCTAAAAGTATTTTAAATTGCTTAAACTTCCGCAGAAAGTGACATAGATCTATTCATCCCCCCCTTCTAGATCTTATCCACACCCTTTTTCCTCGATCCTTCAAAGAGTTGTTATCAAATCTCCCCCGTGATCAGTGCGGATGAGCATATTTTGTTGACATTTCCATGCTCATCTATTAAAAAAATCTTCAAAAACTTGCAGTGCTTCATTCTTGTGAGAGAAATTTCACCCATGTGAACCTAGAAAAATCGTCTACAATAACAACCCAAATCGTTTGCCATTGAGACTCAACGTTCTTGTAGGTCAAATAGGTTCATGTGCAACAGTTCATAGCTTTAGTAGTACTCACCGGTGCTTTTGATTTGAAGGATTTCCGGGTTTGTTTTCCCTGTGCACATGCATCACAGAAATTTTCATTCTTGTTAAAGGAAATGTCAAGAAGACCACTTACCAATTTAAGCCTCATGATCTTGTGCAATACATTATAGCTAGCGTGACCGAGCCTACGATGCCACAATGTAAGCTCATCCTGTTTGTTTGCTACAAGACATAGATCATTTTTCTGGATCATCTAAGTCAATCATGTAGATGTTGTTTGTTCTTTTTCCAGAAAATTTCAGACTTCCTGTTTCCTTATCAAGAATTTGACATGAATTGGATTCAAAGACAATTTTATGACCCTTATCACACAATTGACTTATGCTTAGCAAGTTGTGATGAAGGCCATCAACAAGTAAGACATTGTCTATCGAGTTAGAGGCAAACTTACCAACCTTACCTGAGCCGATGATCTGACCTTTGTTGTTACCTCCAAAAATTACTTGACCTCCGTCTTTTTCCACGAGCAAACTGAATTTTTCTTTATCGCCTGTCATGTGCCTCGAGCAGCCACTATACAGGTACCATTTGTTTGATTGTAGACTGCTAGGCATTCCTACACATGTGGATCAGACAAGAGGTTTTGGTACCCAAATTACTTTGGGTGCCGTTGTATCATTCATGCCAAACAGTAAATGCTTAGGTATCCAAATCTGTTTGAGTTTCAAGTTATTTGGATTGTTCCAACATTGTTTTTCATTATGCCCGACCTTTTGCAGACTTTGCATGATGAAGGTTTGTGAACAACAGTGGGCATGATATTCTTGGGAGTATGCATTGGCGTCTTGCCCTTTTGTTGTCTTGTCAATTTGGGCTTGGGAGCATGCTTTTTGTTCTGTCTTGGGCTTGTTACAAATTCTTTAGATTGTCTAGGAACAAACTTGATCAACTTAGGTTCTTGTTTCTTACCCTTTGAAGGGGTTTGTTTGCTTGAACTCGGCTGGAATCAATGAAATCTGTTAGCAGATTTTTGCCAATTACCTTTGGCATTGCATTTTGAAACCCAATCCCATGTCTTGCAACAAACACTTTGAACCTAGAATTGCATCAAGATTCTGTTTACTTTTGACAAAGCCAGACAGATTTTTTGACTTATCTTTTATTTCCTTTTCAGCTTGATCCAATCTTTCCTTTAGATTAGCATGCTCATTTTTAAGACTTCAAGAGAGTTCATTAGATCATCTCTTTCCTTTTGAACTTCTTGAAACTTAGTTTCATGCTATCCAATTCATCACTGTGTGTTTGTTCATCACTCTCATCATTTCAATTACCTTATTCAAGGATTCAATTTCTTCATCATTGTTTGACCTATGAACAAGGGAATTGACTTTCTTCTTGAGTGATTTATTTTCAGACTTGAATTCACAGAATTTTTTAAATAGAACAGTATAAGCTTCTTCCCACTCAGTAATAGAATATGTTTCAAAGGAAGAATTCACCTCGTTGGAGTCATCACTCCTTGCCATGAGACACTGAATCTCATCATCTCCTGAGGTAGCTTGACTGTCCTCGTCTTCATCTTCATCACTCCAAGTGGCCACCGTTGCCTTGCCTTCTTGAAGGTGAACCTGTCCTTTCTCAGCTTCTTTTTGAGCTCGGGGCACTCTCCTCTCATGTGCCCTTGCTTCTTGCACTCATAACAAACAATCTCAGACTTTTGGTAGAATCAAATTTATTAGCAAAGTCTTTCTTTTGGAAAGGTTTAGAGTTACCTGTACCTCTCCTCTTATTTTTCAGGAATTTTTTGAATTGTCTAGTAAGCATAGCCATTTCTTCATTCTCACTCTCACTAGACGATTCAGACTCATTATTTTCCTGACTTATCTCCTTTTTGGAAGCTGAAGAACTCTTCCTGGAAGCCTTCAAGGCAAGTGACTTCCTAGGATTTTCTTCAGTTTCCTTTCTTTTGACATTCAGTTCATAAGTCATCAGAGAACCAATCAGTTCATCTACTTCATTTTTGAGAGGTCTTTGGAATCCTCAATGACTGTGGCTTTGGTGTTCCATGAGGATGGAAGAGACCGAAGTATCTTCCTCACCAAGTCACTCTTTGAGTATTCCTTTTTAAGACCTTTCAATCCATTTATAATATCATGAATCTAGCAACATGTCAGAGATGGTTTCATTATTATTCATTTTGAACATTTCATATTCTGAAACCAACATGCTTACCTTGATTCTCTTACCTCAGACGTAACTTCATAGATCAACTCAAGCTTGTCCCACATCTCCTTTGCTGAGGTGCATGTGGAGACTCTCGAGTATTCCTTCGGATGGACCGCGCACTACATCATGTTGAGGGCGCTCCAATTGAGTGTCCCCTTGGAAATCTGGTCCTTAGTCCAGGTATCCTCGTCCTGAGGCAATTCATATGCTCCTTTTCTAACTATTTTCCAAAGTTTGAAATTTTGTGCTCGTAGAAACACTGCATTCGATTTTTCCAATACGGATAGTCAGTGCCATCAAAGAAGGGTGGCGTGGTCACTGAGTGTCCCTCGGCCATATACCCCTTGTTAGATTCCATTTGACCGTGAATCTCCTGATCGTTAGATCAACCAGATAAAGCAGTAAATCGGAGAAACTCAGCTCTGATACCAATTGAAAGGTTTGCAAAATCTCAATATGGTAATCTAGAAGGGGGGGGGGGGGGGTTGAATAGATTACTACCAATTAGAAGTATGAAAAAACCCTTTGTCAATCACAACAAAGTCTTTTGAAATTTCTGTAGAAACAACGTGAGACTTAGATGTGTTGACGATGTGTAGGTGAGTTAGCAATCTATCTAGTGTGTGAATGCAACGTGCCTATCAAGCATCTAACGTGAAAATCGTTCAAACCACAAGACACGAAGATTTACGTGGTTCGGAGTACACAAATCGTGTATCATACGTCCACGGCACACACACACACAGAGAAAACTGCTTATCAGCGAGTACGGTGACTACAACTCACACACACATGTTTTCTGATGTGCACCCACGATCAGAACAACACACACACGTGATCTCAAGCACAAGGATCGCTTGAATCACCACAACACACACACGGATGGTAGAATAATGAAAAACAGAGAGAGTTCTGAGTGAAAGAATAAATCCTGATGAAGAACTCTTCTGAGAACGCTGGAGGAAGTTCAATCTTCAACTTGAATGCTTTGAGTCGATGGAGAAGGTTGAATCCTCGACGTTTCTTCTTTCAGGAACTGCTGGATAGTCGAATCTTTAGGGCTCTGTGCAGCAGTCTGAAGCAGGGCAGCAACAACTCTTGTGAAACTTGGAGTAGCTCTAGGGTTTTGGTTGTGGCTGCTTCTCTGCGAAATTTCCTTCTAAGAGGTGTTTAAATATAGGAGTTCTCACATGGAGAAACGTGAGAGTGGAAACACCTCCTAGGATAACTTAGAAACTTTCTGTATTTTGAATTGTACTCTGTCTGTTGACAGGTCTTGGCCATCTGTCAACAGGCGACAGTAAGACAGAAGTATGGATCTTCAGCTCTATGAGATCTGTCGACAGTCGAAGACCATCTGTCGACAGATGTGCTCTTTGTGTAAACGACAGAAGTCTGGATATCTGGACTGTGAGATCTGTCGACAGCCGATCTGTCATCTGTCGACAGATGAGACTTTCTGAACTATGGGTCTTCTGGTAGACCACACCTGTGAGATCTGTCGACAGGTCTTTTGTGTCTGTCGACAGGTAACTTGTTTTTGCTTTTTGTGATCTTTTTCACTTGCTGGAGAGAGCTTGACTTTGTACATTTATACCTACATGATGAAACATGTAAACTTAGTATTTTGAATACACAATAATCAAGTATTGCATTGGTTTCTATTTCATGTGTTACATGTATCAAACCTCAATTGAAGTTGTTCATCATCGAAAAACATGTTGCTATAAATGTTACAATGAAAACCCAACAATTCTCATATACTCCAAGACCAAGGAAGAGCATGAGGAGCATCTGAGGATTGCTCTGCAGATTCTGTGGGACAACAAGCTCTACGCCAAATTGAGCAAGTGTGAATTCTGGCTCGAGGAGGTGCCATTCCTAGGCCATGTTATTTTTGATGATGGTATCGATGTCGATCCTTCCAAGGTAGAATCTGTGTTGAACTGGGAAAGGTCGACCAATGTCACAGAGATAAGAAGCTTTCTTGGACTGGCTGGTTATTACAGACGGTTCATAAAAGACTTCTCCAAGATAGCTGTACCTCTTACGAGTCTTACGCGGAAAGAGAACCCCTACGTCTGGAGCAAGGAGTGCGAGAAGTGCTTTCAGACACTCAAGCAATTATTGACATCTGCACCTGTCCTCGCATTACCAGTCGAGGGAGAAGGATTCTCAGTCTACACTGATGCATCTGGAATCGGTCTAGGCTGCGTATTAATGTAGAACGAAAAGGTGATAGCGTATTCTTCAAGGCAGTTGAAGCCACACGAAGTCAACTACCCAGTCCATGACTTAGAATTAGCTACAGTGGTTTTTGCAGTCAAGATTTGGAGGCATTACCTATATGGGGAGCAATTTATTGTCTACTCTGACCACAAGAGTTTGAAGTATTTATTTTCTCAGAAGGAGCTCAATATGCGACAACGAAGATGGCTGGAGTACTTGAAGGATTTTGATTTCAATATCCAATATCACCCAGGCAAAGGTAATGCAGTAGTTGATGCACTCAGTAGGAAGCCAGTAGCTTCTTTATCCTGTCTAGTCATGGGCGAGATGTAATTTTTGGAACAATTTGCCAGTCTGGACTTGACCATTGAAAAGTGAAGTGATAAGATGATAGTGGCTAATCTTAGAGCTCAACCTGACATCTTTGTCGAGATCAAAGAGCAACAGGCAAATGATCCATTCCTAATCCGAGTCAGGGAGACCATAGCTGATAATCCAGATTTCTCTATCGCTGAAGATGGGAGGATATTATTCCACGGCAGGACTTGTGTGCCTGACAATGAGGAACTGAAGAGAAAGCTGATGTATGAAGCCCACAAGACCAAGTACACAATTCACCCAGGTGCAACCAAGATGTACCAAGACATGAAAAAGTCATTTTGGTGGCCAAACATGAAGCGTGAGGTGGCTGAGCATGCCGCGCACTACCTCACCTGTCAACAGGTAAAAGCTGAACACCATCATTCTGCGGGTGTACTTAGACCGCTGGACATACCTGAATGGAAGTGGGAAAGCATCGGAATGGATTTCATCATGGGTTTACCCCGAACTCGTGGTAGACTTGATGCTATTTGGGTTATTGTGGACGGATTGACTAAGTCCGCACATTTCCTTGCCATTAAGAGTACTTGGAGTGTCGATGTGTTAGTACCCCTCTATGTAAAAGAGATAGTAAGATTACATGGAGTCCCCGTATCCATTGTCTCAGACCGTGATCCCAGTTTCACTTCTAGATTCTGGAAGGGACTTCAGACGGCACTGGGAACCAAGTTAAATTTCAGCACTGCTTTTCACCCACAGACGGATGGGCAGACTGAAAGGACAAATCAGATTGTGGAAGACATGCTTCGTGCCTGCACTATAGATTTTAAAGGGTATTGGAATGAATAGCTGTCCCTAATGAATTTGACTATAACAACAGCTATCAGGCGAGCATTAAAATGGCACTTTTAAAGCACTGTATGGCAGAAGCTGTAGATCACCAGTGTGCTGGAATGAGGTAGGTGAACAACAATGGCTGGGACCAGACATGGTGCAGAGCACTAGCAGGGATATACAGATTATCAGAGACAGGATTAAGATAGCTCAGTCTAGGCAGAAGAGCTATGCTGATAAGAGAAGAAGAGATTTAGAGTTTCAGACCGGAGATCATGTAATGCTGAAAGTATCCCCGACCAGAGGATTTTAAAGATTTGGGATGAAAGGCAAGTGAGACCAAGATTCATAGGTCCATTTGAAGTGTTGGAGCGAGTTGGTGTGGTAGCGTATCAGATGGCTCTACCTCCCCAGTTCTCAATAGTACATAATGTTTTTCATGTATCAATGCTGAGGAAGTACGTGTATGATCCGTCACACGTAATCAGCTATGATGATATCATTCTGAACAAGGACATGACCTATGAAGAAAGGCTAGTGAAGATCTTGGACAAGAAGATGCAACAGCTTCGGAATCGATCCATACCCGTGGTCAAGATACTGTGGAGAAATCACGAAGTCGAAGAAGCCACGTGGGAGCCTGAAGCAACAATGCGCTGGAATTATCCGGAGTTATTCAGTAAGTCATTCCTCCTCTCACGATCATATGAATTTGGGGACCAAATTCTTTTAAGAGGGGGAGGATGTAGCACCATTGATTTTTAAAATCCAAATAAAATAAAAATTTTATTTTTAATAAATGAGGTAAATAGATTTAATTAGAATAATGAGAAATAAGTGAAATAAAAGGGAATTTAAGCAAGCCCATTAAGTTAAAACCCTAATGGGTTGTGTGAATGGCTCAATTATAAAATAATGGGCTTGATATAGTGGAGCCCATCATGGGATGAGAAATAATTATATGAAATTCGGATTTAATTAATTAGTAAATAGTAAAAGGTTAGGATAAATACTAAATAACTTGTATTTATCTAAAAACAGAGCCCTTAGCCCATCCTAACCCTTTGGACACGCGATTAGGCCCCATCCTCATCCTAATTAGGTGGATAATTAATAAGAAATAGGGGATAATTACCTATTTTCAGAATTGGGAAGAGAAAGAGGAGTTTTAAACATTTAGGACTCTATTAGACATTAAAACTCCTCCAATTCGGCCCTAGCAAACCTTAGATCGCTGCTGGAGACTTGGGAGATGAAGGAGAAGGGCTGAGGACGAAGAGGCAAGGAGGAGAGGAGCTAGAACAAGGGATTTCTTCTTCATTATTAATCACCAACTAGGGATTCCTTTACTCCATGAAAAAGGTAGGCAATCTCTCAAGCCAAATTTGTGTAAAAATTACACTAAGGAGACTTCATGATCCCGTGAAAAAGTCATCTGGTTTTGCTCTATTTCGATCTCCCATGAGGGAGAAGTAATATAATGAATCCATGTCAGATCCATGTACCTGACCTTTCATGTTTGCTTTCAAACCTCATGCATACATGATCCCATGCCATGAGAAAAGTCTCATAAATACTACATCATGTTAGCTTTCAAACGCCCCTAGATTCCCTAATTTTCATCATGTATCCATCGTTAATTAATTCGTTGAACCTTGATTATGCATGTTTAGGTCACCAGAATGTAACCTAATCAAAGCATGCTTAAACCTTGTCTATTTTCGAATTAATCATGCCTGTTGATAGATCTCCATGTCTACTCTTGTTTAAAACTGATTTCATACTTTTTGGATCTCTATGCGATTTATTATCGAATTTTGAATAACCCTGTATCATGTAGACCCACCTAGAAAAAGGGCAAATCCCTCTTTTCAGGCTCGGGCCACTCCCTGAGATCGCGACGGCGCGATCCGACGCGACCTCAGAGGGGGTCGCGACACCAGGACCCATCGCGATCTGATCGCAATAAGTCGACGGGTTGCGACCTGCCCGCCGGTTCACCCTGATACCGGTTCACATAACGCGCCAAGCCCGGGCATTGCGATGACCTTAACGCGACAACCATTGGGGCCGCGACATGAGACCTGAATGCGACCCAACCCTGTGTCGCGACCTGAACGCGACAGACCCCTACGTCGCGATCTGACTGTGGCGGCACGAACTTTAAATTATGAACATGCCTCTGTTAATTAGGCTATATACTCCTTAAATAGCCATGATTAAACCATGTTAAAGTTATTTCGACCTGGAAAATTAATGATGGACAATAATTGTATAAATTAATTATTTAAAAGCTATATGCACAACCATATCTTTCTCTTGATTCATCTACACTTACACACACTAACCATCATGTTTGCCATTAAACCTTGTTAAATTATTCAATAATATATCTGGTAATTTAGCAAAATAAATTACTAAATTCCCTATTTAATTAATTATACAATTGTCTTTGTTTTATACGCGCGTTTTGAATACCGTTACCGTTTTCCCTCGGCCTTCAATAACTCGAGGCACGACGGACCAGTTTCCACACACTTTCTCTTGACTTGGACCACCTCTCCATCAGGAATACTCTCGACTGGGCCAGGGACTCCTTGTCAAGGCCTCCGTAAATCTTCTTGGCTTTGGTGCACGTCCTTAGCCGACGAGCTGGTTGTACCCTAAAACCCAATACACCTTTAGGGATCAGTACGATCCATGGCCTTAGTGTGTTCTCTTCTTACCTTGTGATCATGCCAGACCATCTAGCCTGTGTTCATAGCACGGTAGTGGGCGGTGATGATTTCTACCAGACTGCCGGTACCCGACCTGGTGCCGCGCAACTGTTATTATCGGTGTTATGTTGTTTTACGATATTGTCCCTATCTCGTCTATTATCTATATCCTCTCATGTTCACGTTCTCTCTACACTCTCATTTATTTCATCTACTACTCTCATCTGTTCTTGGTGATGATCATATATCCCCATGTAATTTAAACAAATTACATATCTATTTTGGGATTAACAAAACTAAGACAATGTGCAACTCTAACATATTTTCTATGAAGATCTTATCATAGGAAATAAATCAAGAAAAGTCAAGCAAATCTCTGTAAGTATTCTACCCTGAAACATTTAAGGTTCAGTGCATATAAATTCTCTAAGTACACATCAATTTCACTAAGTGCTACAACGATTTCATTAGTATTATAACGATTTCATTGCAAGTCATAACGTTTACCTCTCATATCGATTTCGTGACTTCATAACGATTTCCTTAGCTTATCGATTTCATAAGTGATCGCATCGATTTCGATCTGAGAACAATTCGCTAAGTGATCGCATCGATTTCGATCTCAGAACGATTCGCTAAGTGATCGCATCAATTTCGATCTCAGAACGATCCGCTAAATGATCGCATCGATTTCGATCTTAGAACGATTCGCTAAGTGATCGCATCGATTTCGCTCTCACAACGATTTCGTCCCACAACGATTTCCTCACAACATCGACTCGATAAGTGAAACAACGATTTGCTCACATCGATTTGATTATAACTATTTGATCACAATGACTCGCTTATAACGATTTGGTTATAAGATTTGCTTATAGTGTTAAACGATTTGCTTATAACGATTTGCTTATAGTGTCATAACAATTTGGTTATAACGATTTGCTCATAACGATTTGATTATAGTGTCATAACGATTTGGTTATAACGATTTGCTCATAACGATTTGCTTATAGTGTCATAACGATTTGGTTATAAGATTTGCTCATAACGATTTGCTTATAGTGTCATAACGATTTGTTATCCAAAACGATTTGGTTATGGATGCATAACGATTTGTGCGTACAACGATTTGTTTTCGAATGAGCAACGATTCACATGAACAACGACTCATTCACACAATGATTTCATAAGTCATGCTTATATCGACTTCATGGACAATAACAACTTGATATTCAACTATCTTGACAAGTCAAAGTCATCCCGCATATTCTCTTTTATCCATGCATTAAATATAACAGTACATTTCTATGCAAGATGCATGTCCAGATATCTTCTATTCTTATGCCTCTGCATGTAATATCTTTTTGGAAAGACAGAATGGAATTTCTATTTTGATGTATTCTCACTCTAATGTTGACTGACAACAAGAGACATCTTAGCTGTCTACGTTTTAGCATTTAATGTGTGTAGGTCTCTGACAGCACGACTCTATACAACGTTGGATAAAGTAGAAGCTGGAGGATATCAAGAAGGATTTTCTTCTTACGTGCATGGAACGCAAAGAACCGTTGACTGCAAAGGAAAGCCATGCAGTCTAACGTTCTCTGAACATAGAGACAACGGATACTTCAACAAATATATTTTTCAATGAAGATATAAATAGAAGACGGCTGCGTACGTGAAGATAGATCTTGAGAATTCAAAATCAGCAAGCACCATAGAAAGAGCTCAAGCCTTACTCTATAGCTGTCATAGCTCTTGCTCTCTGTGTGTAGTGTAAAAAACCTTGAGAGAGCCTTCAAGTACTGAGAGTAGTCTAAGTTTTAGATCTTTTTGGCTCTCAGTATTCGCTTCGGATCAAGCATTGTGCTATTAGCTTGGTCCAGGGGCGTATCATCTCTTGTACACTGTTGTGTTTATTCCCTTCATGTGATGGATGACCTGGGGGTTCCAGGGTGTTTATTTCCCTTCATGTTGAAGGAAGACCTGGTGGGATCCAAGGTGTTGTTTTCCTCTTCAGATTGTGAAGAGAAGACCAGCTGTGGCTGGGTGTGTAAGTGTCCTTGAGGGGGACTGTACCCTTGGGTAGTAGAATCTGAGTTGTTGCTCAGGGTCTTGACTTAGGACTCTTGTGGAGAGGAGGTCCGAACCAGGATAAAATCTTGTGCACTGTCTGTGTGCTTGCCTGTGTTTGCTGTTGTTTTTTCACTAACACTAACTGTTATCGAAGTTTGTTTTGTGTGAACATTTTGTGAACAGGTTTAAGTATTAAAATTTTAAGAATCCCATTCACCCCCCCTCTAGGCTTGCTAGCTGGGCAACAAGTGGTATCAGAGCCAGTCTCTTCGACAAAGAAGAAGATCTAACGATCTGAAGAGAAAATATCAAATGGTAGCCCAAGGTCACTTCGAAGGTCAGTCAGTAAACAGGCCACCACTGTTCGATGGTGAAGACTACACATATTTGAAAACAAGGATGGAACTCTTTCTACAAGGTCTTGACTATCAAATCTGGTCGATAGTTGAAGAAGGAGATCTTCTGGTACGAATGAAAAGGATGAATGGACGGAAGATGACAAGAAGAAGATTTCTCTGAACTGCAAGGTCAAGAGTATCCTATGTTGTGCTCTTAGCAAGAAAGAGTTCAACCGCATATCAGCTTGCAAATCCACTATGGAAATGTGGGAAAAGTTAAGGATCACTTATGAAGGTACTGAAATGGTAAAAGAAACCAGAATAGATATTCTGGTAACTCAATATGAAAGATTTCAGATGCAACCCGGTGAAACAATTACATAGATGTACAGTAGGTTCACCGACATCACTAATGGATTGGCTGGTCTTGGTAAGACCTATCAGATGGCAGACATGGTTAGGAAAATTCTCAGATCCTTACCTGCCTCGTGGACTCCAAAAGTAACAGCAATAGAAGAGGCTAACGACTTGAAGATAATGTCGTTAGAGAACTCATTGGGTCCCTTATGGCCCATGAGATTAACATGGAAAGGATGGGAGAATCATCTAGCAGAAAGAAGCATTCCAACGCACTCAAGGCAGAAGAAGACACATCAGAAGAAGGCTCATATAGCCAAGAAAGCATGAACAACAATGAAGATGAAGAAGCAATGCTATCCAGAAGGTTAGAACGCATCTTGGCTAAGAAAAAGAAGTATCAGTCCGGAAGAAGATACTTCAAGAAGGGAAAAGACTTCAAAAGGTCAGAAGTCAAAGATGCAAAGAAGACTGAACCGATTTGCTATGAATGCAAGAAGCCCGAACATATCAAGGCAGAATGTCCGAAGCTCAAGAAAACTGAGTTCAGAAAGAAAGATAGCACCAGAAGACCCAGAAGATTTAAGAAGAAAGCCATGGCAGACAGCATGGGACAACAGTAGTGACTCGGACAGCGAGTCAAGCTCAAGCAATGAAGAAGAAGAAGAAGCCAACCTGGCATTCATGGAAAATGTCAAGACAAGGTAACATCAGACTCATCTTTCTCTTTGTGCAATGAATCTGATTCTGACAACTTAGAAGAAGCTTTTAATGAACTGTATTGTAAATATAAAGAAGTATGTAAATCACTAAAAGCCAATAAGAAAATTCTGCATGCTTAGAAAATACTAATTCAGACTTAAAATCTGAAAATGAGCAAATGGAAAAATAAATTACTGAACTAAAAAGGAGAAATGAATTGTTATGTGAAGACTTGGAAAATAAAAATGAACAATTAGCGAGTTTGGAAAACCAAGAAACAGTAAATAAATTAAAACAAGAAGTTAA
>JACBKR010003916.1:0-24028 GCA_014218235.1 Colocasia esculenta
GCTGGCACGGTTCCTTAGTTGTTGAGAAGAGCTACGATATATCTCCGTTTAAGAAAGTTATGATACAATGATATCATACCTCTATCCGCAATGCGTAAATAAGTAATAAATAAAGTAAACATCAATTTAAGATTCTCTTGTACATAATCCATGTTTGAGACCTAATTAAAATATGAGATTTTAGGTTTAAAGCTTAAAATGATCAGGCAAAATAGAGCTCTCGTAGTCCTACGTTGTATCGATCCATAACAAAGTTCTTAATTAATAGGTTCTGTACTTATGTAATTGGGAATGCAAATTTAGAGAGGATTATGAAATAATTCAATTACAAATAACAAGGCCTGGATGAAGATTCACGATTTTACGTAGTAAAACAAACTGCTCAGACAGGCTATAAGAAAGAAATTGACAGAAAAAAGATTAAAAACTTTGAACCATTGTCCCAGATCGATATTAGAATTGATGAGTTATTCAACAAAGTGCGACACTCTTCTTTTCCTTTATTTCATTTGTAACCCCCACAAGAAAGACCATGCATGCAGACACATCAACTTACATGCAGCTGTGGATGGAGTAGCAGAGACAGAATATATCAGACCTCTTCGGCCGGCTGCCCCTCTCACCGGAGCTGAGGGCGTGGATCATGTCTTCATCCTACCACTGATCAGACAACAACAAGGGATTGAGGACATGCCCTACAAACAGTGTAACGCACTCTCATCCTCTCTGATCAGGAACATAAAAGGGTGATCCGCTACAAGTTAACCTGTGGAAACCTCAAACACTGCTGCTGTACGACCACGGCGGTGGCGGCGGCCGCCTCCGTCCCTTCCTCGTTCACCTCCACAAAGCACTTGTGGAAGAACGCCCGACACGAACAACGCCCCCCACAGCGGAGAGGGCTCCACCATCTCCATCAGATCGGCGTTTAAGAAGGCCCTCACGACACCCATTTCCTTCATGACCTCGGAGGCCTCGAACCCGGAGGAGACCTTGAACCTGGGGATCTTGAAGCTGTCGAGCTCGACTTGGCGCACGGGGAGGTACCTGTCCAGCTCTTGGGGCGCTCGGAGGCCAACCTCTCCATCATGTCCCAGACGCCGTCCTTGCGGTCGGGCAAGAAGATGTGCATGGAGAAGTGCCTCCGCCGGTCGTCGCCCTGCTGGTAGGGCAGCTTCAGCACTTTGAAGCCGTCGTGGCAGCGGACAAACTGCCTATTCCAGCTCGTCATGAAGGGGACCATGACGCGACCGCCGTCGAGCAGGTGGAATTCGCCCTCTCGGTTAGTGAGGGATTGAACTTCTCGGCCAGGCTCCCTTGAAGTAGACGGCGTTGGCGAGGATAAGCCTGGTGTCACCGTTGATGGACCCCGCCGGGAGCAGCTGCTTGATCAGACCGCCGGTGGCGCGCTCTGCCCATGAGTTAACTTCGTTGGCAACTTTTGCTGCCTTCACAACCAATCAAGAAGATTTAGAAACCATCAGGAACAAAGTTTTGAACCGAAACTTGCAGATCACGAGTCAATACTAGAACCCATCCGATCGATACGATCAAATCCTTGAAAGGCCAAATTTTCCTTTTTTGTTATACCTTTGCCAGGAAATCGACTGCCTTGGCCTCGGACTTGTAGGCGGAGGCGGCGAGCCGCTTGAAGGCGGGCTTCAGCGTGAGGCGCTGCTCCACCCAGACGCCGCCCGCGTACGACAGCTGAGGCCCCCCCAGCGGCGACCATCCTGCAGGAGGAGCTCGATCACCCGAGAGGCCTGCGCGTTGAGTAGCTCGGTGGCGGCGGCGGCGGAGTAACCGGCGCCGCGGCCTCGGGGGGTGGACGATTGGAGGAAGGACACCAACTGCTCGAGCGTCTCGCCAGAGGAGCCGGCCGCGAGGAGGCTGAGGGCGACGCGGAGGGAGAGCGGGGAGAAGGCGAAGTTGGAGGTGGCGGCGTGCTTTGGGGCCACGCTGGCGGCGAGGAGGAGGGAGAAGGCCGTCTGCTCCGCCTTGGATCCCGCAATTCATCCATGTCGTATGTGGTGATCCAGAATTTGAAGGAAAAGCCAAGAGATCGAAGGGAAATGGGGAGACCGCAGGGTTGGAAACTTCCAAACCCCTTCCAGTTTTATATATATAGAGAGAACAGCATGCAGTTACCATGAACATTAATATATATATATATATATATTATATATATATATATATATATATATATAATAGTTACTTGTAGCTGGCATCTCATTAATACCTTGATAGCATTTTAATCAGACCATTTTAAAATCAAATCACTATGATCCATAATCCACTGTTATTAAGTTGGATAACCTTATTCTGATTTCAATTGAACATTAGAATAAAGTTATTGAATTTCGAAACTGAGCATATCTTCTAAAATTTCTGGCCTTGACCCACTTTCTTAACAGCAGAATTGGTCAGGTCAACAAGTTAGGTTGACAAGATGCGAATAAAAGATCATTATCATCATAATAATAATAATAATAGTGAAGCCGAGTCCGTCAAGATTCAACTCCAACTTCTTAGTTATTGATCAAGATTTTAAAATAAATATCAAAAGAGAAGGTAGAAGAATCTCATCTGCCCGTAGTGTGAACTCATGTGCGAGTACCAAACCAATTGTAAGCTAATCAAAGATCTTTAGAAATTCCAATTACAAAATAAAATGACAGCACCAAACTTTCATCATATTCTATTTCTTGCTTTTTTAGGTCTTTTTTTGTATAGATACCCCAGTTAGAAGTTTAATTGCATGAGAATCAATCTTATCTTTGCATTTGTGTGTTTGTGTGTGTGTGTGTGTGAGAGAGTGAGAGAGAGAAAGAGAGAGATGCTTCTGGGATTGGACCCAGCTAAAATGGTTCACTAACCCCGGGGAGTCTCACTTATTTTCTCTCTCTATGTAAACTAGATGCATATACATCTATGGGGTAGACACATGTTTTATATACATAGAGGAGGAACCAATCCAAGAGTCAACTTAATTGGGCTCCCACTCATAATAGAAATTTATGGGCCATATATGGGTAAAATCCAAAATTCTTTTGACTAGAACGAATGCATGTCTCTTTAGTATGTAGCCCAATATGAGAAGTGAACAACTTTAATTGGGTCCAAACTCAACATTCTCCTACTTGATTCATCTTATCACAAACTTCATCAAAAATTACCTTTATATATATAATTTTGAAAAGACCTTTGAAACATTTGATTTTATTGGACTGCAACTATAAGGAAAATCGATATACACACGTGATATAAAATATAAAATCACACGCTATTCTAGTTAAAAGGATCTGTAAGTCCAAATTGTGAAAAATCAAATGATATGAGTCATGACAACAAATACATTCAGTATGTACCACCTTCCATGTATACAACATCACCAACTTCTCATAATTGAACACTATATCTGGCACTGCAAACAAACTAAAATATGATGTCTGTCTACTAATCACTACACACATATTCATTCTGCCAATTACAAATAAGAACAAGTAGTGCACGTAACAAACATAATAGATAGAAAACAAATAGAAATTCATGATATATAAGTGAACACAAATAACCGTAAGTGTCATAACTGTAAGTGTCACAACATATTGAGAGAACTAACAAGACCCATCCATGTCACATGACTGAAATGTGCAAACATGTAGTCCGTTAGTGAGAGGGTCAACGACTATAGACTTGTTTCAATATGCTCAATAGACACATCATGATTTCTCACTCTATCTCTGGGAGCAAAATATTTTATATCTAAGACTCTATCACCCTTCGATGCCTTATTATTCTTAGAGTAGAAAACTGCAATGCAATTGTCACAGTAGATCTTGATCAGATTTGGGGTGTGGATTAGAAATCTCCAATCTGATCTCGTAGATGTTGGCCCACTTGGATGGCAACAAGATTTACCTAAGGAGGGGGGGGGGGGTGGAATAGGAAATCTAAAAAATGAAAACACAAAAACCACTTCATAATTGGTTAGTCTAAATAAGCATGTGCAATGGAAATTAAATGGCGGAAGCAAACACACACACAAGACACAAAGATTTATCATGGTTCGGCCCTTCCAAATGAAGTCCTACGTCCAGTCCCCAAACAAACTATTGAGATTTCACTAACTAAGGGTGCACTGCCCCTTAAGGACATACAACACCTAGCCCCTGTTGATCTTCATCTCTTTTCGGGCAAGAAGGCAACCCACTGCATCACCTTACCAGGTGCTTTTTTTCGAGCTCAAAAGCATCTCACTGGTACAACCTTCAGTTGGTCAAACCACCAGACACAAGTTGGTCTTCTTCTCTTTCCAGATAAGAAGACAACCCACTTCTCTTACAGGTCAAAAAACCAACCTCCTGGTACAAACCCCAGTGCGGTTCTTCCCTTAACACAAGGGGAACGCTTACACAACAAGCCTTCTCTTCAACCGAAGAGAAACATTCTAAATACAGAAGCTTAGACCCGAAGCCCCTAAATAAATCTCAAGATAAACAAAGAAATACTTGATCTGAGATTAAGCCTAAGAGTAAAAGAGTATACAAGAAAAACTCTCTTAGGCAAAACCCCCAGCTCTCTTTCTCTCGCAAATATACAAGACATACAGAGAGAGAATGAGCAAGAAGGAAGACAACTTGAATGCTTCTACTAGAATGGGCTCGAGCTCTTCCCTCTTGCTTTGAGTGTGTATGGAGTTGCAAGCTCACTAATGTACACTCCTTGAAATATCTTAGGTTTTCTCTATATCCCTTTGATTTTTTTTTCTCCTTATATGGAGTAGTGAAGAGGGTTGTGACAGATAGCCGTTGGAGTTCCACTGTTCTCTTTTTCTTCTTCTGCTCTTCTTCTCTTGAGTCTAACGACTCCTTCTCGTGCCTACTGACTACTTGGAATGGATGAGATATTCCAGCTGGTGCGCAGTCCAAGGGCCAGATAGTAGGTCCAGATGTTGACTACGGCAATCGATCCATAAAGACAATCGATCCTTAAAGGCAATCAATCCATAAAGGCAACGATCCTTAAAGGCAATCGATATGAATGAAGGCAGTCGATGTTTAAGTGAACAACAATCGATGTTTAACGAAGGTAATCGATGTTTAAAACAAATCGATATGATAAGGCAATCGATGTTTGACTAAAACATCGATTCATGAACAATCGATATGACATGTAAAATAGTAATCGATATGCTTTTACAACAATAATCGATGGAACCTTTGTTCTCCAATCGATATGGCACTTATTCAGTAATCGATATGCCATGAACATCAATGATTGAGCTTTCCAGTGTAAATCATGAAGCGATAGTGCCATAATATGTTAACCCCCAATTGGAATCGGCACTTGGAGGCACTCGTCGCTCCTTATTGCCTTCGGCGATACGACGTCATTTGAACAAAAAACCTTCATTTCCCACCCCAAAATTGTGATTACAGCCAACGATCCCCCTGTTTCCAAAGTTTTCTAGCAGTAACATTTCCCTCGATTACGTGAATCACTTGTGGGGCCGCAACTCAGAGTTGGCCCATCACGACGATCGGAAGTTATGGTCATCTCCACGTGATAACTCCTCCCTAGGTCATAAATATGGGCGCACGAATATTTCCTGTAGCAACCTTGATTTTTTAAAATTAAGAAAAATAAAAATTTATTAATAAATGAGAAAAATATATTTATTGAATAAAAAGGGGAATAAATATATTAGAATGATTAAATCAAAGCCCATTAAGCTAAATTAGTAATGAGTTGTACTAATGTCCTAACATGGTTATTGGGCCCAAATGAGGAGAGCCCATCATGGATGAGATGTAATTAGGTTAAATTCGTACATAATAATTAATAAATAGAAAATGGTCAAATTAACTATTAAAACAAGTCATATCTATCTAAAAAGAGTCCTAGACTTACCCTAAATCTTTACCCACGAAATTGGATCCCTTCCCAATCCTATTAGGAGGATAAATGAGAGAAAGGGGAGTAGAGAAGGAAATTCGGAGTTTAGGAAAGGAAGGAGTCTTATGGAAGGAGGGACTCTATTAGCCAACATAGAACCACCAAATCGGCCCCTACCAACCATAGAACGTGGCTGGAGCTTTGGAGACCGAAGAGGAGGAGTTCTGGAAGAGGAGAGCAAGGGGAGAAGGCTTGGATCTAGGAGGATCTCTTATTTTCGTCACCATCTAGGGTTTTTCTTTACTGCAAGTAAAGGTAGGCAATCTCTCAAGCCAAATTCGTGTAAAAATTACCTAGGAAGAGTTCATGATCCCGAGCAAAAGTCCTTTGTTGCTCTATTTCGATCTCCCATGAGGGAGAATTAATTCTTTGAATCCCTGTCAGATCCATGCACCCGCTTCATGTTTGCTGTAACCTCATGTATACTTGACTTCATACCATGATAAAATTCTCATAAATACTACTTCATGTTAGCTTTCAAACGCCCCTAGTTTGCCTAAATTTCATCATGTTTCTGTCTCTAATTAATTCATTGAACCTGACTATGCATGTTTAGGTCATCGAAATGTAACTTGATCACAGCATGTCTAAACCTTGTCTATTTTCAAATTAATCATGCATGTTGATAGACCTATAGTCTACTTTCGTTTAAAACTGGTTTCATGCTTTTTGGACCTCTATACGATTAATTATTGAATTTGAATAGCTATGTGTCAGGTAGACCCACCACCTGGAAAAAGGGCAAATCCCTCTTTTCTGGGCTCGGGCCACCTCCTGAGGTCGCGACGGCACGTACGCCGCGATCTCAGAAGGGTCGCGACACCGGGGTCCGACGCGTTATGAAAGCGGCGGATCGACTGGTCGCGACCTGCCTCCCGGTTCACTCCAGCGCCGGTCACGTAGAACGCGACCGGACACAACGCCGCGACATGAATGCGGCAAGAAACCCTGTCGCGACTTGACCTGATCGTGACCCGACTCTATGTCGCGACCTGAATGCGACCTAACCCTACGTCGCGACCTTAACAGAGCGGCCCAAACCTGATTTGCTGGTATAACCTTGCTAATTGAACCATTTAATCCCTGCTAAACCCAAAGCATGCACTGTAAGAATAGTAACGACCTGTTAATGAATGTTGAGTATTATTCACCTGTTTTTAATCAAATAAAAGATGTGTGCACGATCAATCTTGCTCTCGTGATTATCTTACACATGCACACACTATACATGAATGATTGCCACGAAACCTTGTTAAATCGCTCAATAATATATCTGGTAATTGAGTTAACTATTTACTTAATAACCTATTTGTTTTTAATGGACTTGTCTACATTTTAATCGCGTGATTTGTACACCGTTACGCTTCCCTCGGCCTTCGAGCACTCGAGGCACGACGGACCTTGGTTTTACACACTTTCTCTTGACTTGGACTACCTCTCCATCGGGATACTCTCGACTGGGCCAGGGATCCTTGTCAAGGCCTCCGTAAGTCTTTTGGCTTTGGCGTACGTCCATTGCCGACGAGCTGGTTGTACCCTAAAACCTGTTACACCTTAGGGATCAGTATGATCCATGGCCTTAGTGTTTTTCCTTCTCGTCTCGAGTTCACTCCGAACCATTTGGTCGTGTTCACGACACGACTAAGGGGGCGGTTGTGACTTCTACCAGACTGCTGGCACCCGACCTCGTGCTGTCCAACCGTTACTATCGGAATTTCACTTTGTTTTACGGAATTGTCCCTATCTCATCTAATATCTATATCCTCTCATCTGTTCACATTCTCTTTACACTCTCATCTATCTCGTCTAGTACTCTCTCATTCTTCTTGGTACTCTATTGGCCATTCTTGTGATTGTCTAAGATAAAAGAATGACTAATGCCAGCGCAATAGGACCTGATCAGGTCCTGGAGGAGCGCCCGAAAAGTGCCAGTACCCATGGGAGTTAAAATGATCAAGGGTGTTACGGCATGCATCCAGTGCCATCATACTATCAAGATTAATCAATGACAATCAAGTGCTATCTATACCAGTACACTTGTTATCGTTACTAGTGCACGTTGTGCAAATTACATGATTTATCGTTATATGGCCATTCTATTATCTTCTCGTGTGCTATTTTCCCTATGCCAGATGCTATTGCTCTCTCGTTATCGTTACTTGTTCTACATGACTATCCTCTCTAGTTAGCCTGCCATTAAGACATTAATTATTTAAACCATGCTGGTGATTATGAGATATTAAGTCCTACTGGGCGTTATTCGCTCATCCTGCGTATTTATTTAATATGTTTTAGGTGAGTCAGATCATGACCACACTCACGAGGATGGGACCGATGAGGAGACTCAGGAGTGACCATTTCAGCAACCATAGCTTTAGTAGTTAGTATAGAATGAGTCAGTTAGTCCATATGTATTAGTTTGGTTTTCAATAAAGTACTCTGGGGCCCTAGTGTAGCAACCTTGATTTTTTAAAATTAAGAAAAATAAATTTTTATTTAAATAAATGAGATAAATTGATTTAATTGAATAAAAAGGGGAATAAATAGAATAAAATGATTTAAATCAAAGCCCATCAAGCTAAATTAGCAATGGGTTGTACTAATGGTCCTAACATGGTTGATGGGCCTAAATGAGGAGAGCCCATTATGGGGATAAGAGGTAATTAGGTTAAATTTGTACCTAATAATTAAATAAATGAAAGGGGTTAAGATAAATGCTAATTAACACATATATCCTAAAAAGGAGTCCTACACTTACCCTAACCCTCTACCACGAAATTAGCTCTTTCCCCAGCCTTATTAGGTGGATAAATGAGAGAATTGAGAGAGAAATATGGAAATTCGGAATTTTAAATAGGAGGAAGGAGTTTTAGATGGAAAGGACTCTATTAGCAATCTTAAACACCAAAAACTCAGCACTAACAACCCATTTTCGTTCCTGGAACTCTGAAGAATGAGGAGAAGGGCTGGAGACAAAGGGGCAAGGAAGAGGAGGCTAGAACAAGGAGGAGTTTTTCCATTTACGTCACCAAACTAGGGCTTTTCATCTCTTCAACAAAAGGTAGGCAATCTCCAAGAAAAAATCATGTAAAAATTACCCTAGGTAGCCTTCATGAACCTCTTCAAAATCCCTCTCATCTTGTTTTATTTCATTCATCCATTTGGGCGAATTAATTGCTTGAATCCCTGCTGTTACCATGAACCCGAAACTTCATGTTTGCTCTATACCCCTGCATGTACTTGTTCTCATGCCATGATAAAATTCTCATATATACTGCCTCATATTAGCTTTCAAACGCCCTTGGTTTCGCTCTATTTCAATCTCCCATGAGGGAGAATTAATTCTTTGAATCCCTGTCAGATTTATGCCCTGACCCTTCTTGGTTGTTTGTGACCTCGTTCATGCTTGACTTTATACCATGATAAAATTATCATAAATACTACATCTTGTTAGATTTTGAACGCCCCTAGTTTCGGAATTTTCCATCATGTATCCATTGTTAATTAATTCATTGAACCCTGACTGCACATGTTTAGGTCACCGAAAAGTAACCCGATCAAATCATATGCAAACCTTGTTTATTCCAAATTAATCATGTATGTTGATAGATCTATTGTCTACTTTCGTTTAAAACTAGTTTCGTGATTTTTGGATCACCGTGCTATTTATTTGGAATTTAGAACATCTATGTATCAAAGAGGATTCGCCCTGAGAAAAAGGGAAAAAGGGCAATCCACCTGGTATCGCGTCGGCGCGATCCGCCGCGATATCAGTGGGGTCGCGCCGGCGGATGGCGTCGCTTCAAGAACACGGCGGCATAAGCCGCCGCGATACCACTCCAGACCGGGCCAGACCGGCCAGTCCACCTGTCGCGCCCGGCCGCCCCGTCGTAAGTCCGTCGTGTTTTCAAGAATCCGACCAGAATTGAAAATTGTGCATATGCCCTATTGTTTATGCCTTATACCCTCAATTAGCCTGATTAACCCATGTTATAGTTAATCGACTTGGTACGTTAATAAATGGCATTAACTATATAAATTTAATTATTTAAAATGACATTTGCACGACTTGTCATATCCTCAAGATTTCTTTACACTTACACACACCTAACATTATTAATGCCATTTGACCTGATAAATTATGCAATAATATATTCGGTAAATTAGAGAATAAATGACTAAATTACAATTGTCTTCATTTTATACGGGCATTTTTAATACCGTTATCATTTTCCCTCGGCTTCGAGCACTCGAGGCACGACGAACACGGTTTCTACACACTTTCTCCTGACTTGGACCACCTCTCCATCGGAATACTCTCGACTGGGCCAGGGACTCCTTGTCAAGACCTCCATAAGTCTTCTTGGCTTTGGCGCACGTCCTTAGTCAACGAGCTGGTTGTACCCCAAAACCCGATACACATTAGGGATCAGTACGATCCATGGCCTTAGCGTGTTCTTTCCTTATCTTTGATCACACTGGACCATCTAGCATGTGTACATAACACGGCTAGTGGGCGGTGATGATTCTACGATTGCCGGCCCGCAGTGGTGTGTCGTGCAACTGTTACTATCGTGTTTTACGTTGTTTTACGGAATGTCCCTATCTCATCTACTCTCTATATCCTCGCATCTGTTCACGTTCTCTCTACACTCTCATCTATCTCATCTAGTACACCCTATCTCTTCTTGGTACTCTATTGGCCATTCGTGTGATTGTCTAAGATAAAGAAATGACTAATGCCAGCGACCTGGGGAGGAGATCTCACGTCGAGTTGAACACGACTTCCGATCGCTGTGACTGGGCGGCTCCGCGTGTTGCTCCGCCAGAGATTCGCGTTGTCGAGGGAGTCGCTACTGCCAAAAACCTTGGAGATCGTCGGCTAGAATCGCAATTTCAGAGTGCGAAACGATGGTTTTTCGACCCCGAAACGACGTCTTATTGCCTGAGGCAATAAGGGAGCGTCGAGCGCCTCTGAGCACCGATTCTGAATTGGGGTCTTATAAGAGATTCCGATAACCGAGAGAAAAGTTATGCCCGTTTGAGCGAAGCGGTGTCCGTATGCGATCACACCGGCAGCATGCGACCACGCTCCCAGAGAGGAATTTGGGCGCCGGACCGGAAATCTCCGAATGCGACCATTTACCGACCGAGTCGAAGTGCGATTCTAAATTGGGGCCTCGCAGGCGGTTCCGACACCTGGGCGAATAATATCCGCGTCCGACCGGAGGGTACGGCAGTCAGTGTACTAGTACACACGCTCCGGAGGGGAATTTTGGCCACGGAACAGAATTCTTTGAAACCAGCACACTGTCGACCGTCTCGGAGTGCCGATTCCGAATTGTGGTAACATAAGCGATTCCGATGCCCGTGCGGAAAGTTATGCCCAATTCTTTCGCTAAAGGGGCGGGAATAAACCGGAGGGGGTGACTATATCGAGGATGTTCGGCACCCATATCCACGACCTGGAAGGAGATCTCGCGTTGAGTTGAACACGACTTCAGATCGCTGTGACTGGGCGGCTCCGCGTGTGGGCTCCGCCAGCGATTCGTGTAATCAAGGGAGTCGCTACTGCCAAAAAACCTTGGAATAGGGGAGATCGTCGGCAAGAATCGCAATGTCGGAGTGCAAAATGAAGGTTTTTTGACCCCGAAACAGCGTCTGATCGCCAGAGGCAATAAGGTGCGTCGAGCGCCTCTGAGTGCCGATTCTGAATTGGGGTCTTATAAGCGATTCCGATAACCAAGCGAAACGTTATGCCCGTTTGAGCGAAGCGGTGTCCGTATGCGATCGCATCGGCAGTCTGCGATCGCGCTCCCAGAGATGAATTTGGGAGCCGGACCAGAAATATCCGAATGTGACCATTTACCGACCGGGTCGAAGTGTCGATTCTGAATTGGGGCCTCGCGGCCGGTTCCGACCCCAGGGCGAATAAATATCCGCATCCAACCGGACGGTACGACAGTCGGTGTACTAGTACACACGCTCCGGGGGGGAATTTTGACCGCGGAACGGAATTCTGCGAAACTAGCGTCTTTTCGACCGTCTCTGAGTGCCGATTCAGAATTGTGGTAACATAAGCGATTCCGATGCCCGTGCGGAAAGTTATGCCCAATTCTTTCGCTGAAGGGGTTGGAATAAACCGGAGGGGGTGACTATATCGGCGATGTTCGGGCACCCATATCCACGACCTGGGGAGGAGATCTCGCGTCGAGTTGAACACGACTTCCGATCGCTGTGACTGGACGGCTTCGCATGTGGGCTCCGCCCGCGATTCATGTAATCAAGGGAGTCGCTACAGCAAAAAAACCTTGGAATAGGGTAGATCGTCGGCTAGAATCGCAATTTCGGAGTGCAAAATGAAGGTTTTTCGACCCCGAAACAACGTCATATCGCCTGAGGCAATAAGGTGGCGTCGAGCGCCTCTGAGTGCCGATTCTGAATTGGGGTCTTATAAGCGATTCTGATAACCGAGCGAAACGTTATGCCCGTTTGAGCGAAGCGGTGTCCGTATGCGATCGCATCGGCAGTGTGCGACAGCGCTCCCGGAGAGGAATTTGGGCGCCGGACCGGAAATATCCGAATGTGACCATTTACCGGCCGGGTCGAAATGCGGATTCTGAATTGGGGCCTCGCGGCCGGTTCCGACCCCAGGGCGAATAAATATCCGTGTCCACCTGGAGGGTACAACAGTCGGTGTACTAGTACACACGCTCCGGAGGGGAATTTTGGCCCCGGAACGGAATTCCGCGAAACTAGCGCCCTGTCGACCGTCTCGGAGTGCCTATTCCGAATTGTGATAACATAAGTGATTCCGATGCCCGTGAGGAAAGTTATGCCCAATTCTTTCGCTGAGGGGTGGGAATAAACCGGAGGGGGTGACTATATCGGCGATGTTCGGCATCCATATCCATGACCTGGGCAGGGGATCTCGTGTCGAGTTGAACATGACATCCGATCGTTGTGACTGAGCGGATCTGCGTGCGGGCTCCGCCAGCGATTCGCGTAATCGAGGGAGTCGCTACTGCCAAAAAACCTTGGAATAGGGGATATCGTCGGCTAGAATTGCAATTTCGGTGTGCGAAACGAATGTTTTTCGACCCCGAAATGACATCTTATCGCCTGAGGCAATAAGGGGGCGTCGAGCGCCTCTGAGGGCCAATTCCGAATTGGGTTCTTATAAGCAATTCCGATAACCGAGTGAAACGTTATGCCCGTTTGAGCGAAGCAGTGTCCGTATGCGATCGCATCGGCAGCCTGCGACCGCGCTCCCGGAGAGGAATTTGGGTGCCGGACAGGAAATCTCCGAATGCGACCATTTGCCGACCGAGTCGAAGTGCCGATTCTGAATTGGGGCCTCGCAGGCGGTTCCGACCCCTGGGCGAATAAATATCTGCGTCCGACCGGAGGGTACGGCAGTCGGTGTACTAGTACACACTCCCGGGGGGGGGGGGGGGGGGGAATTTTGGCCCCGGAACGGAATTCCGCGAAACCAGCACGCTGTCGTCTCTCGGAGTGCCGATTCCGAATTGTGGTAATATAAGCGATTCCGATGCCCATGCGGAAAGTTATGCCCAATTCTTTCGCTGAAGGGGTGGGAATAAACCGGAGGCGTGACTATATCGGCGATGTTCGGGCACCCATATCCACGACATGGGGAGGAGATCTCGCGTCGAGTTGAACACGACTTCCGATCGCTGTGACTGGGCGGCTCCGCGTGTGGGATCCGCCAGCGATTCGTGTAATCAAGGGAGTCGCTACTGCCAAAAAACCTTGGAATAGGGGAGATCGTCGGCTAGAATCACAATTTCGAAGTGCAAAATGAAGGTTTTTCAACCCCGAAACAACGTCTTATCGCCTGAGGAAATAAGGTGGCGTCTAGCGCATATGAGTGTCGATTCTGAATTGGGGTCTTATAAGCGATTCCGATAACCGAGCGAAACGTTATGCACGTTTGAGCGAAGTGGTGTCCATATGCGATCGCATCGGCAGTCTGCGACCGCGCTCCCGGAGAGGAATTTGGGAGCCAGACCGGAAATATCCGAATGTGACCATATACCGACGGGTCGAAGTGCCGATTCTGAATTCGGGCCTCGCGGCCGGTTCCGACCCCAGGGCGAATAAATATCCACGTCCAACCGGAGGGTACGGCAGTCGGTGTACTAGTACACACGCTCCGGGGTGTAATTTTTGCCACGGAACGGAATTCCGTGAAACTAGCGCCTGTCGACCGTCTAGGAGTGCCGATCCGAATTGTGGTAACTAAGCGATTCCAATGCCCGTGCGGAAAGTTATACCCAATTCTTTCGCTGAAGGGGTGGGAATAAACTGGAGGGGGTGACTATATCGGTGATGTTCGGGCACCCATATCCACGACCTGGGGAGGAGATCTCGCGTCGAGGTGAACACGACTTCCGATTGCTGTGACTGGACGGCTCCGTGTGTGGGCTCCGCCAGCGATTCGTTTAATCAAGGGAGTCGCTACTGCCAAAAAACCGTGGAATAGGGGAGATCGTCGGCTAGAATCGCAATTTCGGAGTGCAAAATGAAGGTTTTTCGACCCCGAAACAACATCTTATCGCCTGAGGCAATAAGGTGGCGTTGAGCGCCTCTGAGTGCCGATTCTGAATTGGGGTCTTATAAGCGATTCCGATAACCGAGCGAAACGTTATGCCTGTTTGAGCGAAGCGGTGTCCGTATGCGATCGCATCGGCAGTCTGCGACAGCGCTCCCGGAAAGGAATTTGGGCGCCGGACCGGAAATATCCGAATGTGACCATTTACCGACCGGGTCGAAGTTCCGATTCTGAATTGGGGCCTGGCGGCCGCTTCCGACCCCAGGGCGAATGAAATCCGCGTCAAACTGGAGGGTACGACAGTCGGTGTACTAGTACACACCCGGGGGGAGGGGGGGGGGGGAATTTTGGCCCCGGAACGGAATTCCGCGAAACTAGCGCCCTGTCGACCGTCTCGGAGTGCCGATTCAGAATTGTGGTAACATAAGCGATTCCGATGCCCGTGTGGAAAGTTATACCCAATTCTTTCGCTGAAGGGGTTGGAATAAACCGGAGGGGGTGACTATATCGGCGACGTTTGGGCACCCATATCCACGACTTGGGGAGGAGATCTCGCGTCAAGTTGAACACGACTTTCGATCGCTGTGACTGGACAGCTCCGCGTGTGGGCTCCGCCAGCGATTCGTGTAATCAAGGGAGTCGCTACTGCAAAAAAACCTTGGAATAGGGGAGATCGTCGGCTAGAATCGCAATTTTGGAGTGCAAAATGAAGGTTTTTCGACCCCGAAACAACATCTTATCGCCTGAGGCAATAAGGTGGCATCGTGCGCCTCTGAGTGCCGATTCTGAATTGGGTCTATAAGCGATTCCGATAACCGAGCGAAACATTATGCCCGTTTGAGCGAAGCGGTGTCCGTATGCAATCGCATCGGCAGTCTGCGACAGCACTCCCGGAGAGGAATTTGGGGCCGGACCGGAAATATCCAAATGTGACCATTTACCGATCGGGTCGAAGTGCCGATTCTAAATTGGGGCCTCGCGGCGGTTCTGACCCCAGGGCGAATAAATATCCATGTCCAACGGAGGGTACGGCTGTCGTGTACTAGTACACACGCTCCAGGGGGGAATTTTGGCCCCAGAACGGAATTCCACAAAACTAGCGCCTTGTCGACCGTCTCGGAGTGCTGATTCCGAATTGTGGTAACATAAGCGATTCTGATGCCCGTGCGGAAAGTTATGCACAATTCTTTCGCTGAAGGGGTGGGAATAAACCGGAGGGGGTGACTATATCGGCGATGTTCGGGCATCCATATCCATGACCTGGGCAGGAGATCTCACGTCGAGTTGAACACGACATCCGATCGCTGGGACTGGGCGGCTCCGCGTGCGGGCTCCGCCAGCGATTCGCGTAATCGAGGGAGTCGTTACTGCCAAAAAACCTTGGAATAGGGGAATCGTCGGTTAGAATCGCAATTTCAGAGTGCAAAACGAATATTTTTCGACCCCGAAACGACATCTTATCTCCTGAGGCAATAAGGCGGCTCGAGCGCCTCTGAGGGCCGATTCCGAATTGGGGTCTTATAAGCGATTCCAATAACCGAGCGAAAAGTTATGCCGTTTGAGCGAAGCGGTGTCCGTTTCGATCGCATCGGCAGCCTGCGACCGCGCTCCCGGAGAGGAGAGGAATTGGGCGCCGGACCGGAAATCTCCGAATGCGACCATTTACCGACCGAGTCGAAGTGGCGATCTGAATTGGGGCCTCGCAGGCGGTTTCGACCCCCGGGCGAATAAATATCTGCGTCCGACCGGAGGGTACGGCAGTCGGTGTAGTAGTACACACGCTCGGGAGGGGGGGGGGGAATTTTGTCCCCGGAATGGAATACCGCGAAACTAGCGCCCTGTCGACCGTCTCGGAGTGCCGATTCGAATTGTGGTAACATAAGCGATTCCGATGCCCGTGCGGAAAGTTATGCCCAATTCTTTCGCTGAAGGGTGAGAATAAACCAGAGGGGGTGACTATATCGGCGATGTTCGGGCAACATATCCACGACCTGGAAGGAGATCTTGCGTCGAGTTGAACACGACTTCCGATCGCTGT
Source organism: Colocasia esculenta (assembly GCA_014218235.1). NCBI lineage: Eukaryota > Viridiplantae > Streptophyta > Magnoliopsida > Alismatales > Araceae > Colocasia > Colocasia esculenta. The sequence continues at coordinate 16,572 of JACBKR010003916.1, forward strand.
GACTGGGCGGCTCCGCGTGTGGTCTCTGCCAGAGATTCGCGTTGTTGAGGGAGTCGCTACTGCCAAAAAACCTTGGAAGAGGGGATATCGTCTGCTAGAATCGCAATTTCGGAGTGTGAAACGAATGTTTTTCGACCCCGAAACGACATCTTATCACCTGAGGCAATAAGGGGGCGTCGAGCGCCTTTGAGGGCCGATTCTGAATTGGGTTCTTATAAGCAATTCCGATAACCGAGCGAAAAGTTATGCCCGTTTGAGCGAAGCGGTGTCCGTATGCGATCGCATCGGCAGCCTGCGACCGCGCTCCCGGAGAGGAATTTGGGCGTCGGACCAGAAATCTCGAATGCGACCATTTACCGACTGAGTCGAAGTGCTGATTCTGAATTGGGGCCTCGCAGGCGGTTCCGACCCCTGGGCGAATAAATATCTGCGTCCGACCGAAGGGTACGACAGTCGGTGTACTAGTATACACTCTCCGGGGGGGAATTTTGGCCCCGGAACGGAATTCCGCATAACCAGCACGCTGTCGACCGTCTCGGAGTGCCGATCCGAATTGTGGTAACATAAGCGATTCTGATGCCTGTGCGGAAAGTTATGCCCAATTCTTTCGCTGAAGGGGTGGGAATAAAACCGGGGGGGTGACTATATCGACGATGTTCGGGCAGCCATATCCAGACTGGGGAGGAGATCTCACGTCGAGTTGAACACGACTTCCGATCGCTGTGATTGGGCGGCTCCGCGTGTGGGCTCCGCCAGCGATTCGCGTAATCGAGGGAGTCGCTACTGCCAAAAAATCGTGGAATAGGGGGATCGTCGGCTAGAATCGCAATTTCGGAGTGCGAGACGATGGATTTTCGACCCCGAAACGATGACTTATGGCCTGACGCAGAAGGGATCTTCGAGCGCCTCTGAGTGCCGATTCCGAATTGGGGTTTTATAAGCGATTCCGATAACCGAGCGAAAAGTTATGCCTGTTTGAGCGAAGTGGTGTCCGTATGCGATCGCATCGGCAGCCTGCGACAGCGCTCCCGGAGAGGAATTTGGGCGCCGGACCGGAAATCTCCGAATGCGACCATTTACCGACCGGGTCGAAGTGCCGATCTGAATTGGGGCCTCGCAGGCGGTTCCGACCCCAGGCGATAAATATCCGCGTCCGACCGGAGGGTACGGCAGTCGGTGTACTAGTACACATGCTCCGGGGGCAATTTTGACCCTGGAACGGAATTCCCCGAAACCAGCGCCTTCTCGACGTCTTAGAGTGCCGATTCCGAATTGTGGTCACATAAGCGATTACGATGCCCGTACGGAAAGTTATGCCCAATTCTTTCGCTGAAGGGGTGGGAATAAACCGTAGGGGGTGACTATATCGGCGATGTTCGGGCACCATATCCATGGACCTGGGGAGGAGATCTCGCGTCGAGTTGAACACGACTTCTGATCGCTGTGACTGGGCGGCTCCGCGTGTGGGCTCCGCCAGCAATTCGCGTAATCGAGGGAGTCGCTACTGCCAAAAAACCGTGGAATAGAGGAGATCGTGGCTAGAATCACAATTTCAGAGTGCGAAACGAAGGATTTTCGAACCCGAAAACGACGTCTTATGCCTAAGGCAATAAATGGGTGTCGAGCGCCTCTGAGTGTCGATTCCGAATTGGGGTCTTATATGCGATTCCGATAACCGAGCGAAAAGTTATGCCTGTTTGAGCGAAGCGGTGTCCGTATGCGATCGCATCGGCAGCCTGCGACCGCGCTCCCGGAGAGGAATTTGGGCGCCGGACCGTAAATCTCCGAATGCGACCATTTATCGACCGAGTCGAAGTACCCGATTTGAATTTGGGCCTCGCGGGCGGTTCTGACCCCCGGGTGAATAAATATCCGCGTCCGACCGGAGGGTATGGCAGTCGGTGTACTAGTACACACGCTCCGGTGGCAATTTTGGCCCCGGAACGGAATTCCGCAATACCAGCGCCTTCTCGACCGTCTCGGAGTGCCGATTCCGAATTGTGGTCACATAGCGATTCTGATGCCCGTACGGAAAGTTTTGCCCAATTCTTTCGCTGAAGGGGTGGGAATAAACCGGAGGGGGTGACTATATCGGCGATGTTCGGGCACCCATATCCACAACTGGGGAGGAGATCTCGCGTCGAGTTGAACATGACTTCCGATCGCTGTGACTGGGCGGCTCCGCGTGTGGGCTCCGCCAGCGATTCGCGTAATCGAGGGAGTCGCTACTGCCAAAAAACTATGGAATAGGGGAGATTGTCGGCTAGAATCGCAGTTTTAGAGTGCGAAACGATAGATTTTCGACCCCGAAACGACGTCTTATGGCCTGAGGCAGTAAAGGGGCGTCGAGCGCCTTTGAGTGCGATTCCGAATTGGGGTCTTATAAGCGATTCCGATAACGAGCGGAAAGTTATGCCTGTTTGAGCGAAGCAGTGTCCGTATGCGATCGCATCGGCAGCCTGCGACCGCGCTCCCGGAGGAAATTTGGGCACCGGACCGAAAATCTCCGAATGCGACCATTTATCGACCGGGTCGAAGTGCCGATTCTGAATTGGGGCCTCGCGGGCGGTTCCGAACCCCGGGCGAATAAAAATATCGGGTCGACCGGAAGGTACGGCAGTCGGTGTACTAGTACACACGCTCCGGGGGCAATTTTGGCCCCGGAACGGAATTCCGCGAAACCACGCGCTTCTCGACGTCCGGTGTGCCGATTCCGAATTGTGGACACATAAGCGATTCCGATGCCCGTACGGAAAGTTATGCCCAATTCTTTCGCTAAAGGGGAGCGAATAAACCGGAGGGGGTGACTATATCGGCGATGTTCGGGCACCCATATCCACGACCTGGGGAGGAGATCTAGCGTCGAGTTGAACACGACTTCCGATCACTGTGACTGGGCGGCTCCGCATGTGGGCTCCGCTAGTGATTCGCGTAATCGAGGGAGTCGCTACTTCTAAAAAACTGTGGAATAGGGGAGATCGTCGGCTAGAATCGCAATTTCGGAGTGCGAAACGAAGGATTTTCGACCCCGAAACGACGTCTTATGGCCTGAGGCAATAAATGGGCGTCGAGCGCCTCTGAGTGCCGATTCCGAATTAGGGTCTTATAAGCGATTCTGATAACCGAGCAAAAAGTTATGTCTGTTTGAGCGAAGCGGTGTCCGTATGCGATCGCATCGGCAGCCTGCGACCGCGCTCCCGGAGAGGAATTTGGGCGCCGGACCGGAAATCTCCGAATGCGACCATTTACCGACCGAGTCGAAGTGCCGATTCTGAATTGGGGCCACGCGGGCGGTTCCGACCCCCGGGCGAATAAATATCCGCGTCCGAACGGAGGGTACGGAAGTCGGTGTGCTAGTACACACGCTCCGGGGGCAATTTTGGCCCCGAAACGGAATTCCACGAAACTAGTGCCTTCTCGACCGTCTCGGAGTGCCGATTCCGAATTGTGGTCACATAAGGATCCGATGCCCGTACGGAAAGTTATGTCCAATTCTTTCGTTGAAGGGGTGGGAATAAACCGGAGGGGGTGACTATATCGGCGATGTTCGGGCACCCATATACACGACCTGGGGAGGAGATCTCGCGTAGAGTTGAACATGACTTCCAATCGCTGTGACTGGGCGGCTCCGCGTGTGGGCTCCGCCAGCGATTCGCGTAATCGAGGGAGTCGCTACTGCCAAAAAACCGTGGAATAGGGGAGATTGTCGGCTAGAATCGCAGTTTTGGAGTGCGAAACGATAGATTTTCGACCCCGAAACGACGTCTTATGGCCTGAGGCAATAAAAGAGCGTCGAGCGCCTTTGAGTTCCGATTCCGAATTGGGGTCTTATAAGCGATTCCGATAACCGAGCGAAAAGTTATGCCTGTTTGAGCGAAGCGGTGTCCGTATGCGATCGCATCGGCAGCCTGCGACCACGCTCCGGAGAGAATTTGGGCGCCGGACCGAAAATCTCCGAATACGACCATTTATCAACCGGGTCGAAAGTTGCCGATTCTGAATTGGGGCCTCGCGGGCGGTTCCGACCCACGGGGCGAATAAATATCCGCGTAGACCGGAGTGTACGGCAGTCGGTGTACTAGTACACACGCTCCGGGGGCAATTTTGGCCCCGGAACGGAATCCGGAAACCAGCGCCTTCGACCGTCTCGGAGTGCCATTCCGAATTGTGGACACATAAGCGATTCCGATGCCGTACGGAAAGTTATGCCCAATCTTTCGCTGAAGGGGTGGGAATAAACGGAGGGGGTGACTATATCGGCGATGTTCGGGCACCCATATCCACGACCTGGGGAGGAGATCTAGCGTCGAGTTGAACACGATCCGATCGCTGTGACTGGGCGGCTCCGCATGTGGGCTCCGCCAGTGATTCGCGTAATCGAGGGAGTCGCTACTTCAAAAAAAACGTGGGTGGAAATAGGGGAGATCGTCGGCTAGAATCGCAATTTAGAGTGCGAAACGAAGGATTTTCGACCCCGAAACGACGTCTTATGGCCTGAGGCAATAAAGGGAATCGAGCGCCTCTGAGGAGCAATTCCGAATTAGGGTCTTATAAGCGATTCCGATAACCGAGCGAAAAGTTAAAAGTTAGTCTGTTTGAGCGAAGCGGTGTCCGTTGCGATCGCATCGGCAGCATGCGACCGCGCTCCCGGAGAGGAATTTGGGCGCCGGATCGGAAATCTCCGAATGCGACCATTTACCGACCGAGTCGAAGTGCCGATTCTGAATTGGGGCCTCGCGGGCGGTTCCGACCCACGGGCGAATAAATATCTGCGTCCGATCGGAGGGCACGGCAGTCGGTGTGCTAGTACACACGCTCCGGGGGCAATTTTGGCCCCGGAACGGAATTCCATGAAACCAGTGCCTTCTCGACCGTCTCGGAGTGCCGATTCCGAATTGTGGTCACATAAGCGATTCTGATGCCCGTACGGAAAGTTATGCACAATTCTTCGCTGAGGGGTGGGAATAAACCGGAGGGGGTGGGACTATATCGGCGATGTTCGGGCACCATATCCACAAACCGGGAGGAGATCTTGCGTCGAGTTGAACACGACTTCCGATCGCTGTGATGGACGGCTCGCGTGTGGGCTCCGCCAGCGATTCGCGTAATCGAGGAGTCGCTACTGCCAAAAAACTTTGGAATAGGGGAGATCGTCGGCTAGAATCGCAATTTCAGAGTGCGAAATGATAGATTTTCGACCCCGAAACGACGTCTTAGGCCTGAAGCGATAAGTGATCATCGAGCGATTCTGAGTGCCGATTCTGAATTGGGGTCTTATAAGCGATTCTGATAACCGAGCGAAAAGTTATGCCTGTTTGAGCGAAGCGGTGTCCGTATGCGATCGCATCCGCAGCCTGCGACCGCGCTCCCGGAGAGGAATTTGGGTGCCGGACCGAAAATCTCCGAATGCGACGATTTACCGATCGAGCCGAAGTGCCGATTCTGAATTGGGGCCTCGTGGGCGGTTCCGACCCCCGGGCGAATAAATATCCGCGTCCGACCGGAGCGTACAGTAGTCGGTGTACTAGTACAAACGCTCGGGGGCAATTTTTGCCCTGGAACGTCGTTCGCGAAACTAGCGACTTCTCGACCGTCTTGGAGTGCATATTCCGAATTGTGTCACATAAGCGATTCCGATGCCCGTGCGGAAAGTTATGCCCAATTCTTTCGCTGAAGGGGTGGGAATAAAACCGAGGGGGTGACTATATCGGCGATGTTCGGGCACCCATATCCACAACCTGGGGAGGAGATCTTGCGTCGAGTTGAACACGACTTCCGATCGCTGTGACTGGACGGCTCCGTGTGTGGGCTCCGCCAGCGATTCACGTCATCGAGGGAGTCGCTACTGCCCAAACACAAATGGGATAGGGGAGATCGTCGGCTAGAATCGCTATTTCGGAGTGCGAAACGATAGATTTTCGACCCCGAAACGACGTCTTGTGCCTGAGGCAATAAGCGATCGTCGATGCGCCTCTGAGTGCCGATTCCGAATTGGGATCTTATAAGCGATTCCGATAACCGAGCGAAAAGTATGCCTGTTTGAGCGAAGCGGTGTCCGTATGCGATCGCATCGCAGCCTGCGACCGCGCTCCCGGAGAGGATTTGGGCGCCGACAGGAAATCTCCGAATGCGACCATTTACCGACCAAGTCGAAGTGCCGATTCTGAATTGGGGCCACGGGGCGGTTCTGACCCCGGGCGAATAAATATCCGCGTCCGATCGGAGGGTACGAAGTCGGTGTGCTAGTACACACGCTCCGGGTGCAAATTTGGCCCGAAACGGATTCCACTAAACTAGTGCCTTCTCGACCCATCTCGGAGTGCCGATTCCGAATTGTGGTCACATAAGCGATTCCGATGCCCGTACGGAAAGTTATGCCCAATTCTTTCGCTGAAGGGGTGGGAATAAAACCGAGGGGTGACTATATCGGCGATGTTCGGGCACCCATATCCACGACTGGGAGGAGATCTCGCGTCGAGTTGAACACGACTTCCGATCATGTGACTGGGCGGCTCCGCGTGTGGTCTCCGCCAGCGATTCGCGTAATCGAGGGAGTCGCTACTGCCAAAAAACCGTGGAATAGGGGAGATTGTCGGCTAGAATCGCAGTTTTGGAGTGTGAAAACGAAGAGTTTTCGACCCCGAAACGACGTCTTATGGCCTGAGGCAATAAAAGGGCATCGAGCGCCTTTGATTCCGATTCCGAACTGGGGTCTTATAAGCGATTCGATAACCGAGCGCAAAGTTATGCCTGTTTGAGCGAAGCGGTGTCCGTATGCGATCGCAATCGGCAGCCTGCGACCCGCCCTCCCGGAGAGAAATTTGGGCGCGGACCGAAAATCTCCAATGCGGCCATTTTATCGACCGGGTCGAAGTGCCGATTCTGAATTGGGGCCTCGCGGGCGGTTCCGACTCCGGGCGAATAAATATCCCGCATCCCCCGGAGTGTACGGCACTCGGTGTACTAGTACACACGCTCCGGGGGCAATTTTGGCCCCGAACGGAATTCCGCAAAACCACGCCTGCTTCTCGACCGTCTCGGAGTGCCGATTTCGAATTGTGGTTACATAAGCGATTCTGATGGCCCGTACGGAAAGTTATGCCCAATTCTTTCACTGAAGGGATGGGAATACCGAGGGGGTGACTATAATCGTCGATGTTCGGGCACCCATATCCACGACCTGGGGAGGAGATCTAGTCGAGTTGAACACAGACTTCCGATCAGCTGTGACTGGGCGGCTCTGCATGGGCTCCGCCAGTGATTCGCGAATCGAGGGTGTCGCTACTGGCAAAAAACCATGGAATAGGGGAGATCGTCCGGCTAGAATCGCAATTTCGGAGTGCGAAACGAAGTTTTAAACCCTGAAACGACGTCTTATGGCCTGAGGCATTAATGAGCGTCGAGCGCCTCTGAGTGCCGATTCCGAATTGGGATCTTATAAGCGATTCGATAACCGA
>JACBKR010003917.1:0-26148 GCA_014218235.1 Colocasia esculenta
CCTCCTGCAGGAATAGGCACCACGAGCGTAGTTGTCACAGCCGAAGGAATGTTCACCGCGGTAGGAATCCACCACGACGGCAAGCATCGTCACCCTCATACATCAGGTGGGAGGTGACGAGGATCTTCTCGGTGAAATCTTCGTTGGCATCATGGTCCCGACCAGCGTCCAGCTCTGGCAGCAGCTGTGGAAGAAGAACATAATGGGGTAAGAAAGCAGTCACCTTTTGAATGCACAAGCAAGGCAATTAAGGCACTTGCTCCATGGTCTGCTCAGACCATGTTCAACGAGTGTAAACTCCGTCAGTAGCCGTCGCCATTCTGCACAGAGGCCCGAAGTAGATTGTCTGAGGACCTCGCCTCATCCTGGATCAGCTTCGGGAAGGCATCTTTTCAGTGCCGCCTGGATTCTGGGATTCTGGTTGGGAATCCCCACTCCTCGTTACCGCGACGCCTGACGAAGAAGAGCGTTGCATCCAGCCCTTGTTGTTCGAAAATTCTTTGCCATATGGATTTGCATCCTCCCGAACGTGCTTCGTGTAGTAAATACTCCCCCCCCCCGAGGTGAGGGCGAGGCCGCCAAACTGAACTGAGACTAGACACACCACTGAGCCCCGAACCTTCTTCAGCTTGCAGACGATGCAGAAGATCATGTGGTCCGCCATGAGTTGGGAATTTCTGGATAGGCGATAATCCTCACGGTTCAGTAGCGCCTTGGCCACCTCCGTCAGCGGCAACTGGAATCCCATATGATCAAGCGAGAGGGCGAGACAACCTGGTTTGTTCCCCAGGTAGACTCCCCCTCCTTGGCATCAACGATCTCATATTCATCGCCGATCCTGAAGCGCTCCTAGAGGCCGTCGTAGTGGCAATACCTTGTCCCCGGGCCGCGGCACCGTCACTCCGCTAGTCCCGGGAGTGCGACAACTTTTCCCTTGTCCGCCATTGCCGAAGTAGCGAAAACGCAGAAAGCACAGGGAAGGGTGCAAGGAAGAAGACGAAGATGAAGACAGAGGCAAGGAGGGCAAAAGACTAAGAGATTTGAAGGCGTGGCTCCCCCCCCCTCGCCCCTCCACTTCTTATAACGAAGAAGGGGCGTGAAACTCGAAAAAGCCCAAAACGGCGCTTCCCCCGCTCCAAGTGAACGTTCGAACGTACCGCGCAAAACCCTGGCTTGACACGTCACCTTTTTCATCACGAGGTTTCCTCTAACCTCGAAGAGGAGCATCAAACGACATCGCCTCGCCTCCGTTCACATGCCAGGTCCGGCATCACATTAAATGCGAGAAAGACGTTCGAGTAGACTTCCGCCCTCAAGCGCTTCGGTTCCCGAGCCAGCTCGAGGGCGTGGGGGGCAAGTGTGGTGGCTACTTTAGCCACCTAAGCCATCGAGGCCCATTAGGCCCATCGTCATCCTACAGTCGGGCGCGGCCCTTCGGCGCGGCAACATTGTGTCCTTGGGAGAAGCTTGAAAATCCCGAGGACGGTCTCTGCTCCTAAGCGCCCCCAATCCTAGGGGCGGTCTACAAACGCCCCACGACCTGTTCAATCCATGCCTTATCTACCGAACAGACCTTGCAGGAAACGTGCCTTGGACCCCCGCCGGCAACAGTAATGCCCGGGTACAGGTCACCGAATAGCCAGTTCGGCCGATGAGCAAAGCCAGTCACCGAGCGCCTGTTCAGCCTACCGAACAGGTAACCTGCTCGGTATCCTCTACCCAGGAACCTTCAGGAAGCCCTCCACCTCTTTGCGACGGTTACAACGGCTGCATCGTGCGCGCCCCACTATCAAGCGGCGCATTAACTGTCGAGCCCCTCAACGGGTGCCTCAACGCATAACTCCCCTGCCAAGGCGCTAACTGGCGCGCCCTTTTCTGCATTGACGGGGACGTTCAAACCCCACTCTCTCATGACCCTCCCCTATAAAAGGCCTAGGTGATCTCCATGCAAAGGTATGCATTCCCACGTGCATGAGGCCACACACTTCATTGAGCCTTCCTTCTCCAAGTCATCTCACAGTCTACTGACTTAAGCATCGAAGAGTTCTCCCCAGTTCTTCAACCGGACCCCCTTGATCTTGTTCTGGTTTTGCAGGCATCTATTCGCACCGGTGATCGTCTTCCCTCTTCCAAGTGGAGGCCCGTTTGGCTCAAGTTCAAACAGGAAAACGTCCTCACAAAATGTAATATATATATATATATATTCAAATATAAAAATCTAGGAATTAAGACTGCCAACGTATCAAAATTGGAATGGAAAATTAATATTTTTACTTCCACTTCTCATAAAAAAAATTCGGAAACAAGAACTGATGCAGAGTGAACTGTTTACTGTTGGACGCCAAGTCGCCAACTGATGCCGCCAACATGGCTGTATTTGCATAAAAGTGGATGTGAAAAAAGGTGTTTATTTTCGTCCCTCATAAAAATTCAAAATTTTCTTTGTATTTCTCCTAAGTTATCGATTCTTTTTCAAAATATCACATTCTATCAAAATTATAAAATTGAATCGACTAAATAAGATATCTGTTGAGAGTCTAAAGATATGTTTGACATAGATCAGAGATAAAATAAAAATATTTTTAAAATTTTAAAATTAAAAATATCTTCACTTTGTCCCTTATCTATATTGATATCAAGCATATCCTAAATATTGTGAGCCTACATTACATCCATCGTGATGAACTACGCAACAGCCTACAAAGCATCACCACCACGCCCCTCTAATAAAATAAAAATAAAAGATAGTTATTCTAATTAAAAAAAAGACAACAAACAACTCATTAAAAAATAGGACAAATTATTTAATAATTTTGTATTATAATATGAGAGATTTTTATTGTAATAGAATTTAATATATATTGTAAAAGAAAACAATATTTATTATAATAAATTATAATTCTATAAAAAATAAAAATAAGTTAAATATTTGATAATTTTTAATTAATTTATCCTAAAAAATAACAAACAATTCTCTCTCTCTCTCTCTCTCTCTCTCTCTCTCTCTCACACACACACACACACACAACACACACACACACGCACACACACACACACGCGCACACACACACACACACATAACTCGCCTCTTTCGTAAAGATCGCTTCTTTTCTCTCTCTCTCTCTCGTACGCTAACACGCACGCACGGACAACTCATCTCACCCTCCACCTCCTTTTCCGAGGGGTCGCATCTGTCCTCACCCACCCAACCCTACTCCGACGCTGCTGCTACGGTGCTACCCTTCCTTCTCTCTCTCTCTCTCTCTCTCTCTCTCTATCGCTGGTTTTGCGGCGGGCTGGTAGGCGGCGGCGATGGATCGGCCGCCGGAGGAGCTGCAGCGGCTGACGTTGGGGGAGGTGTTGCGGGAGTCGGTGTCCATCCCCAGGGCCTCCCCTCGCACCTTCGCCCCCATCACCCTCGTCCTTGTCTTCCGCTCTCCTTCGCCGTCCTCGCCACAACCTCTTCACCCACCCCATCATCCACCGGCTTCAAACCACCTCCACCACCACCATCTCTCCTCCTTCCCAGCTGGACCTGGGGGCGGAGGCCGGCCACGCCTGGGCCCTCCTCTTCTTCTACCAGTTCCTCTACCTCCTGTTCCTCTTCACCTTCTCCCTCCTTGCCACCGCCGCCGTCGTCTTCACCGTCGCCTCCATCTACGCAGCCAAGCCCGTCTCCTTCCTCTCCACCCTCAACGCCATCCCCCCCGTCTTCTCCCGCCTCTTCCGCACCTTCCTCTGGGTCTCCCTCCTCATGTTCCTATACAACTCCGCCTTCCTCCTCGCCATCATCGTCGTCATCATCCTCTCCGGCGGCGCCGCCTCCTCCCCCGGCCCCGTCGCCCTCCTTCTCCTCGCCCTTATTTTCCTTCTCTTCCTCTCTGTCCACGTCTACATCACCGCCCTCTGGCACCTCGCCAGCGTCATCACGGTGCTCGAGCCCGTCTGCGGCCTTGCCGCCATGAAGAGAGCCGCGAGCTGCTCCAGGGGCGGACCCGTATGGCTCTCGTTCTCGTGCTGGGATACCTCGGCACCTGCGGCCTGATCGGGGGCCTCTTCGGGGCCGTGGTCGTGCGGGCAGGAGAGGAGGATGGCGTGCAGGTGTCCCCCATAGTGCGGTGTTGGTGGGCGGTGCTCTGGTGGCGGTGCTCGTGGTGCTGAACCTTGTCGGCCTGCTGGTGCAGAGCGTGTTCTACTACGTCTGCAAGAGCTATCACCACCAATCCATCGATAAGAGCGCGCTGTACGAGCATCTGGGTGGTTACCTGGGGGAGTATGTGCCTCTAAAGAGCTCGATCCAGATGGAAAGCTTCGAATTGTGAAGGCGCTCAAAAGCGGTGAACTCCCACCCCCCCAATCTCGCAATCTCGCCCTATCTATGACAATTTGTCTCGTCCTGGGATTTGGACGACGACGTTTAGAGGACTATGGTGGTCTCTGCTCCTTGCCCTTTTACTGTAAGAATCGAAATAGATGTATTTGGATGTACATGAGGTGTCCGCGTTAGTATCTGACTGGTCTGGTGTAATGAGTTGCTGTTGAAATCGTGGATATCAGGGGATTCAAGAAGTAGCCTTGCGTTCTCCATCCTCTTCTCGGTTTTGAATTAATGGTGAAATGGCTCTCTTTCTTCTTGAAACATGACTACTCACTAATTGAACTGATTAGTTTGTGCTTGTGCTAGAGCAGGCTATAATTTCTTTGTCTTGGGGGTCCTTTTGCATTCTTGGAGATGAAGTTTATCTCTTCTAATTTGTGTTTAGCTTGTGTTGCATGGCATGTAGTATTCTTGCAGTATTTGTTCTCTTTCTTAGTGACGCTTGCAGGTTGTTTTTCCTGCAATTAGATATGTCTATCATTACATGCGCTATTTAGCACTACCATGGAAGCTTAGATCTTGATCGAGGAATTCTGAATGTTATTGAACCTTGGATGTGGATGAAATAAATCTTGAAAATGCATGTCTCCTGTAGTTTTGTGGATCTCCTTTGAAGGCCTATGGTCCTTGTTGATTTCTTGTAACGTGCCTATCTGATTTTGTGGCCTAAAACCATGCCCTGTTTATATATTTTCACGGGGAATTGTAAGAGTGCAGTATGTTCTCCCTTTATTTGCTCTGATGCGGTTTTCCTTCATATTCTGCTACTATATGTTGTTTTTAGAAACAGCTTTCTGTTTCCTCTTTGCTTTTCTTCTGTGGTGGATGAGAGGTTCGCTATACTTTTGGTTATTATTCATTAAGCCAACAGTGTAGTTGTTCACACATGTCTTGGAAAGGATTAGATTCCAGGACATCTTACACTTATATGTTTGGAGCGTATATATATTTCTCATTGTTGCTGAAAAATGCTTGCATAGGGTTTTGTGATCTTTACCTGCTACCATAAATTGCAGAGGATGCTGGATCTAGTGTCATACGAGATATGGTTGGTCACACAGCACACTTATTTGTCTTGTTTATTATGTAATTAAGTTCGTAGGTAATATAGATATGCCCCTTTTTGTATCTGTTCTAGTTTTCTTGTGGAAGGTTAGGATTTGCTTTTCCATGTTGCAGTTCTGAAATGAGTTTAGAGGCTAAGTAAGCCCCATTGCTTTACTCCCTTGGGAAATGACTTATTGAACTCCCCAAATTGCCAGTTCACTCTTAGTGTTTGTATCGTCTCTTACTAACAAATGATCATGTCCATGATGTTGGTCTATGTCTATCATCTCACTTTGATGATCATTAACGATATTGACCTACTTGATAGACTGTGATTGAATATATGAGTTACATTACTCGACTCTTGGGGAAATGATGCCATGGGTATTGCATTTATTGCCTTGTAGAACTTCTAGGTGCAGAGGATGAGGAAAAAGAAGATGCAAGTTCTTGCAGTTTTCAGGTGGGTAACTTGGAATTGAAGAGGAATACAAGGAATGCTGTACTAGATATTGGTTTTGTCTCGTGAGGGTAGAAGAGAAGAAGAGAAGATTTCGGAGAAATCTTGAAATAATACTAGGAGATCAGGAATTGTAAGTTGGTGTTGGTGGTTTGATCCTCCCTGTAGCTTGCGTGTAGTCAATGGGTAGGGGTCTCCCTCCTTTCTCTTCTTCTTCCTTTTTTCCTTTTCATCATTATCTTATTCTTCTCCTACTCATCCTCTTTGGCTTGCTGTCAGGGGTGTGCGCCAGGCAACCGGCAATAGGTTGGCATTGATAGGTGGATCAACATCAACATACACCAGCTCCATGTGTTCCTAGGAGTATGATGGCTAGGTCGGAGGGAAGGAATTGGGTTTTAGAGCCTTGAGTTTGGACGAGACAAAAGCAAACTGTGGAATCCAATCACACTAGTCATCCGACTTTACTCGAACTTTTTACTTGTTTTAGGGTTGGTGTTTCAGGCATTCTGGATCTCAATAAGCCGGAGAGAAAGATTCTCCAGATATCTTGAGAGATTCTTAGGAGAGAGCAAAACCATGGCTGAGTATGATGACGACTGAATATTCCAGCTGGATCAACTCAAGAAATCTGAGGACTTACCTTTTCAAATAGCTTAGTTGAACGCATCGGTGCTACAAAGGGATATTGTGAATCAAATTCTTGTTTTACGGGGATTTTTTGTTTGTTTGTTTTCTTCCTTTAATAATGGGTTTTAGTGGTAATGGGTTTCAGTGGCTTGATCAAAATGTAATGATGGAGCAGATTTCTCTGCAGCCTCTTCATTTGAACTTTATGCAAACAGGATACCTTTCCCTACGTTCGTTCTATGTTGTAGCTCGGTGGCCTTTTAATGTAATTTCTCTAATGGAATTTTGCTCATTTCACATTCATACTACTCATTTCTGGAAGTTGTTTGCACTGATTCTGTTATTCCTAGTATTATAACAAAGGATTTCATTTGTCTACTATCTCATTCCATGTTTTGGGGTCTGCTCAAAATCTCTGCTATGTTTGGTATTTGGATAGATTGAGGATAGTTTATCCACAAAATTTTCAAAATTTTGAGGTTATCTTTAAAATTTTGTAGATATCTCCACTCTATCTCCGGTCTATCCTAATACCAAACATATATCTTCAAAATTTTGAAGATATCTCTACTCTATCTCCGATCTATCCTAATAGTATCTATCTTTGTTGGACTTCTGCACATGTGTCAGCGGCCTTTGCTAGTCCCTGTACTTGGAACACTTTGTAGATGCTTAACAGCAGATATGCAGTTGTTATTCAAATGTCTGGGGTTTTCATTCGATTTAGCTGTCTGAAAATTTTGATGGGGCATATGTTGATGATACACCTATGCTTTGTACTCCTGTTGCCAGTTTCTAGTAGCTGGAGAAAGTGAGGAGAACAATGAGGTAGTGCTGGTCCAGCTAGTGAAGTTAATTCGGTTTACCAGAAGAAAGAGTATTCTAGAACATGTATGACCAAGGAATCAGATAGAAGAGTGCCTTTGGATTCTGAAGAACCTCTGGTCGCGCTAGTTACCCACTAATATTTGTAAACCAAAGGTATAATATTTGTTAGTTAGCCACTAGTTGTTAGCAAAGACCACTATTTATCGATATCTTATCAATCAAAGGCCAAACGTTGGGTAGTCAAAAACTTATTATTTATTATCCGAAAAACACAATTTGTTAGTTAAAATTTTGTACTTTTTAGCCATAGTCTGTTTGTGGAGTCATAAAAAGGAGATAAGGGGTTACACATGATCGCTTACGATTATGACCCAAAAATCTCGTATTGGCTACGGTACCCATAATGGCCACTCCTCGTAAGGGGTTATGTCTACGAATTGATCTTAACAGTAGTCATCACATCATGGAAGACTATTTGAGAAAATTGATCGCCTTGATAATGCCCAAGATAGCCCTCCGGGATAAAAAGTGATATCGTAAACATTCAAATTAGTGGAAAACGATCTCAAATCGCCTCTCTTTTATCTTGTGCTCTTATCTACTCTAACTTAAGTATTAGAGAGTCGTTTGTAGATTCACCTCTCAAGATCTCTGATCTTTTGTTTCTCCTTGTACATCCAATCTTGAAGAGTTCGTGCCACCTAATTTCACTAATCACAAGACAGTGCTATAATCTATACGAAGATTCGAGATCATCCTCTTCAGTACTATTTGTATATGACAACAAAATATTGTTATTTGTCACCCAAGGCATATTGTTTGTCATTCAACCATCACCAATGGTTGCTGGTCAATTGCCATTTTCATCTACCTCCACTTCTGCCACCCCTTAAATATTGTCATCACCATTTTCGTTGTGGACGAAATTTGGCTCGATAAGATTTTTCTAAACCATCTATCTTAATTTTTATTATCTGACTATTCAAAAAAAAATAGATATTTTTCTTTTGATAAATACTCTTGTAAAGATAAAGCTCGGTATCTGATAAACCAATTAAAATAACTACAATGATCAATAAAATACCAGTAGTTTCAGATACGATGATATGAAGAACTGGCCGAGGGGTTTATGACATGGAAACTATTTCCATTGCCCATCCGCTCTTGTGGGCCCACGAGCACAAATATGTGGGACCCACAGCCATCTACGGACCAAAAAAAAAAAAAAAGGACCGGACAATCCCGTCTGTGCGGACAACTGATGCTTTCCCTTCCTCCTATTAGGCTTTTGTATGTATCTGCGAGGAGTCGACTCGCTCGGACAACGTCTCCCAGGGAATCTGCTCTCCCAGGGCAGGCAGAGAGGTCGTTAGGCTTGACATGTACGGTGGAGTGTCATATCTTAGGGAAGTTGGATTGTTAGGGTAGCACCAAATCTAGCGTAGGCGATTATTGATGGTGTTGGGGCTCCGGCTTTTAGCATTTGAGAGACGTGGGACTAGATCAGACGGTGGGAGTGTCAATGAGTCCGAGTTTGGGTCAAGTCAAGTAGAATTTAGTCGAAGTCTGATATTATCTTTTTTAAGTTTAAGTTCAGCTCAAGTTTGAGTGGCATCGGACCTAATTAATCTATCAAATTATAAAATTCGACTTGGACTTGATTTAGTTGAAAGTTTTAATATAAATTTTATTAAAAGTTATTAATATTGTTAAAGTATAAATATAAGAGTATCGATCGATCAAATACTTAATATCGATCGACCGATTTAGAATTCGATCGATCGAAAATTTAATATCGGTCGATCGATTTGGGGTTTGGCCGAAAGTTTAATGTTGGTCGACAATCTCAAATTCGATCGATTGAAAGACTAACATGACGAGTATATCAGGTCTACTTAGGCCGAATAAAAAGTACGAGTCCGGCCTAAATTTTCAGCGGATCGAGTTTTTTGGCCTGCCTAAAAATTCACGGGTTTAAAGAAGTGTGTCAGCCCAATCTAATATCGAGCCAAATCCGTGGACTTGTCGAGCCAGTCCGATTCACCGACAACCCTACTAGACGATCTATCCATAAAGAGAAATTTTCATTTCTTTATTTCCTTCATCTGTTCTTTGTTGGTTCCCCTCCTCATCTACCTAAAAGTTAAGACAGGTAGGTGATATGTCATTTTTGTTAACATTCTCTACCAACTTTTTCGTCCTTAGGATGAAATTGGCCGGCTCACACGACACGTGGATCCCACCATCACCCCTTATCATCTTTGTTATTTTTAGCCACTTTAGACTATATTTGGTATTTGGATAGCTATCCCCAGCCCATCCAAATACCAAACATAGCGTTAGAGTGACAGATTGATCATAAAGTTAAACTTATAATTCATCACTCTTAACCATCTATTTATCCCTTTCAGTGATCCATGACAAGAAATAAGCATCTCTTTCCTCTTTTACAAGGGAAAGAAATGGCACCAAAGCAATCCCTTTAATAGTTTTTAAGTGACACTGACTTGAGCACCGATTCCATTAGCGACGTTAGTGGCCTGAATCGTCACCGTGGAATAGTAGGCAAGTATTCTTTCCACGGCAATGCACTGAACTAAACTATGAATGCGTTTGTTCTGTTTTCGTGTCGGGGTCACAGAGTTGGAGAACTTTATTAGCTCAACTTGTTGTTTTAAGGCCAATGTAATTTGGTTTTTATCTCCTTCTATAATACGAGGGAAAAAATTTTATGTTACCAAGTGAACAGTTAATATTATGTGAAACAAAACTTTACGACACTATAGTTCAGACAGTGATCCCTTTCTTGCAAAATTCGTGTGATTAAATTGTTAATTCGTGTCAGCTATTTCATATGTGAAAAACAGAAAGAAAGTTATTTATCTTAGGACCTTTGATGTGTTGGGTGATGTATTCCGCAACAATCCAACTTTGGAAGCCCAAACTAAATGCCAAGAAGAAGGCGGGGCCATCAGACTTTGAGCCCAGTGAGGGGGTAACAACAAGGGTTCACCCGTGCATGGTCTACCTAGGATTTTGTAGCTCCTATCGGAATCTCCAAACCAGTTAAAACCTGGACTATTAGAAAGAAGATTATGGCAACGTTTGGAAACATTCCCTAAAAAGATAAAATCGGCCAAAGCCGATTGCGCAGTCGAAACAGGTACGGTCGTGCTTCTCCGTCTCATCGTCTGTGCGACACGATGGAATCGTCAAAATTTTAAAAAATTCAAAAATTTTCTATAGAGAGAACGATCTCTGGCCCGCGTGGAATCCAAAAAAGCGGCCTTTTTTGCAACTAGGAGTGAGAATAGACGATATGTTCGTCTCTCTCTTCAGCACGAGAATCACTTTGCATGAAAATCAGGGAAGATTTCATTTGTTTGGAACTGTGGTGATTTGTCAGAACTTTTGAAAAGTGAAATTTTGTTCACTCTACTTCCAAACACTGTTTAAGGCAGTGTTTGGAACTGAGTTGGAGGAGATTTTAAGATGTAAAATCTCTGCCAAATCCAACGCATTTTCAAATGTCCACAGTTTGCACCGTTTCTGTGCTTGGCCGATTTTTGTTGAAGGAGAGAGATAGAGAGAGGTAATCTTCTCTCTCTTCTCTGACAAAAAGTTACATGGAAGCCGCTTTTGGCGATTTTGGGTGCGGAGCAACTCCCTTCCACTGGAGTCGCTGGTTTTTAAATGGTTTTTTTCACTTTCGCACATCCGGGCACATGCGACGATGTTTCGTCGTTTGTGCCGAAATAAAAACATATATGACACTATAAAATGGTGTCCGTACACAAGATTCTCACTTTTAGCGATTTTCTTCAAAATCGATGTTTTATAAGCACATTCAAACGCACCATTTAAAACTATTTTTTGACAAATTTTTTGGGACAAAATCCCTGACAAAAGCTACCTCAGTTCAAACATATCCACCTTCTTATAGGATTCTGTGCCGCACAACTTTTCATGTTTAGGAGAGAGATAGACCCATTCTATTTCCTCTCTCCAATTGGGCAGAAGTCAGCACAAGGCCGCTTCTGTCCACATGTAGCCGATTTTTGGTGCGAAATACCATCGCTACCCTTGCATTTGTGTGACATTTTACTCCCCAACTGCCCATGGCATTTGCTGCGATGGAAGTGGGAAGACGAAGGACAGTTATGTAAAAACCAATGGCAGAGGTGAACCTTCGTGTTGAGGACTCCAAACGAGATTATAACGCTAGTGTGGTGAGGCTAGAAATCTCATATATTGTTGTCAGAACAGTATGTAAAATCTGATTTTATGAAAAATCGGGCATCTTCCAAACAATTCCAACGGTGTCTAGGTCAACTAAGAATTTTATGTCTCACATTCACCAGCCCTATCCCGTAGAATATAAGTAGCAACAACAATTTTATCTTTACACCCACATCTTGTAGTAGCAAGGAACAATCTTATCGTCATTGATTTGATAATCAGTTTCATCATACTTAAAAGTACTTTTTAAACCATCAATGTCTAACCACTAATCACTATACTTTTATCACTTATCAAGAATCGACTGAGTCTTGACTTTAATTTTTCTCTAAATTCACACAACACATATTGATAATCAATTAAGTCTGTAAAGATGTGAACTTCAATTAATTAATTTGTGGTATCTAGAAAGTTTGAAGTCTACAAATAAATAGTCGACAATCAATTAAGTAATGGCATTGCAAAAATTTCGTAAGTCCATACAATGTATGTGTTTATCGATTATCTTTGAAAAAGTTTCTATTTTTTTTAATCAACACACTTGTAAAGTTAGTCTAGGAAATCGCACACCCGCAAAAGAGATATGTGAGAGGGGTCTTAAGTATTGAACTCGGAACCTCTCGGCAATAACTTTATACAAGACCACAGACTAAGTCACTGAGCTGAACCGAAAAAATGTGCTCCACCAGACATAAAATCCCAAGATAAAATTTTATTGCAGTTATTGAAAATTGAAAGAAGTCTCTATTTCATGCACGTCTCTGATTTTTAGATTTGTATGATTATTAACATCATTTCTTTCTAGAATACTAAGGAACATCTATACCACCATTTTTTTCAATTATTATTGCCACTTGTCCTTTTGCCACATCACATCTGCGGAAATATTATGTGTATAAATGTTATTTAATTATCTGATCAACTAGATAAATCACTCTTACCGGGCAATCTATTGGGTAGCAATCATATCCAAAAGAGATGGTCATTGAACCTTTAATGCATTAACCTTATGCGTGACCTGCATGAGTGGGAGTCACCCCGTCATTTGATTTGATAGCTTAAAACCTAGCATCTCTCTCTTTCTCTCTCTCTATCTTGTTATGTAGTTCTATATTTTTATACTCGTTGTTATGTATTAAATATGGCTAGATATATGGACTGGTACTATCTATCTAATTATAATGTTGTAAACGAAGTTTCTCTTTGCATTTTCATTTCTCATTTTTATTTTTCAATTTAAAAAGATGAAATAAATGCAAAAGCGAAAAAAATCTATTTCTATTTTCATGTCCTTCTCTAATTTTTTTTTATAAAAGTATAGAAGTTGAAACATCTATTTCTATTTTCATTTTTGTCTCTAAAATGTTTTATAAGAAATAGAAGCAAAAACACTCAACCCATTAGTGAACCTAATTGGCGCCCAAGTAATTCCATTTCAATTTGTTGGCCGGACAACTATAACGACCTGATTTTTGTTCACACAACTGGGTCTGCATCAAAACCTCAATTTGGGGCTATGCCTACATTGGTTGTGCGCATACTTGAAATGTTGGTAAAAAAAAATTTTAAATTTCATAATACTCCAGCCATTGTGTTCTAGTTTCTCTCTTGCATCTTGAGTTTTCTTGATATATTGACATTTGTAGAGATATAATTTAGTTTCACATTAAAAATAGTAAAAATAAGTATATGTTAATAAGTAAGATACATTTCTCTTCTCCAAAAGAGTTCTTTTCCTATAAAAAAAAGATAAAACCTCAAATGGAGAATATCCCTTTGGAGGCGTACTGAAATTTCACGCCGTTACATTAACGCTGTATGTAAAAGATTGAATGAGAGGCCAAGACCCGTACACTCTTATCTACACTGAGAGATTGTGTGGAGACATAAAAGTAGTGAAAATAAATGTGTGCTTATAAATAAGATTCATTTAACTCTTTTCTTAAAAAAAAGAAAGCAAAACTCCAAATAATACTTCTTAAGAAGCACACTAAATTTCACCTTCTTTACAGTGAAAGTTATCTATATGTACATGTTTTTTAGCACTTGCTCTCTCTTCCAAATATTAGATATACAAACGTAGAACATTAAGAGTACGTTTTATAACACTTAATAGATGTCTAATATTTAAAGTGATAAAATATTATATATTCAGAATGTTTGATAAAAAGTCCAAATTTATGTCTAAATGAATGTCTATTCTTTTAATTTTTCTCTTCAAAAAAAGTGAAGGATATGCTACTTTTTTTCTTTCAGACGTATAGGGCTCTCGGCTCTCAGCACCCAACGGTTGGCACCCGACACTCGGAGGTCGGCGGCCAACGCCCAACAGTCGTCATCTAGGGGTTGGCGCCTGATTAGTGCCCGATGGTCTAACAGTCGGCGCCAGATAGTCAAACAGTCGGCTGCCAACGCCCAACGCCTGGCGATCGACGGCTGACACTTGGCGGTGTGGCAGTCAACACCCAGCTCGACGTCGGCGTGACCACCGGCACCTGACGGTCCGCGCGTCGTCGGCGGCGACGGGCGGCAACTGGCACCCAGCCGTCTGGCAGTAAGCACCCAACCTGGCGATCGGCAATAGGCGCAACCATCGGACACCAATCGTCGATTGTTGGGCCGTGTGTCGATCGTCGAGCAGGGCGCCGACTACCGGGCCAGGCACCAACTGCCCTAGAGGCCAGCTGTCGGGCACCTACCTCCGACCGTCAACCGTCGGGCACCGGGAACCAGGCACTGACCGTTGACGTCGACTGCCGACTACCAATCGCCCGACGTAGACAGTCAGACTGCTGGGCGCCGGCCGTCGACCGCCTTGCGCCAAGTGCCAATTGCAGGGAGCCGACGGCCGACAGCTCCGCTCCAGGAGCCTACCATCAGGCACCCGGCGCCGACCGTTGGGTGCTGGCTGTCGACCGCCCTGGCACCATGTGCCGATTGCCCGGCGCCTGCATCCGACCGCCCAGTGCCGAGTGTCGACAGCCGACCATTAGCCGCCTACTCTCGGATCGTCGAGCGCCAGCCGCGCTGACCATTAGGCGTCGAGTGCTGATCGTCGAATGCCGACCGTCAATTGACGAGATACATCTCATTATCTTCAGATGTTAAGTTAGTTATTAAACCAACTTTTTTCAAATCTTAATATGTTTAAGTATTTTTTTAAATTTAGAGATTAGATGATGAATTAGATTTTAGACTTTTTAAATAAATGTTATCACAGGCCACTTAAATTTGGTCCTATACACCCTCTATTGTTCACCCCTAATGCATATAATTATTTGATCCAAGTGGACGACCGGAATAATTGGTAGAGTAGGTCAAGATCCCAACCAGGTGTCAATACCATTTGCTGTCACACCTTGACCTGATATATGCAATTGGAGGAGGTATCCAGAATACAAAAACGAGTCAGGAGGCGGCAGAAGCTCTGGTAAATGACTACATATACAAGTAGATAATTTGAGAATATTAAGATCACCCTGTCACTTATCTTATACAAAAGTTAATCTCTAGCACAAGGCCTATATAAATAACCTGCAGGATCAAAGGCTTTTCATGTTGACGATATGTACAAGTTTTAACATATCTTACGTAAGTCCTAAAATAAATTACAGAAACCTTTCTGGCTAATTAATTAGCCAGCTCCTCAGTCTTAACTTGCCAACTCCTTGCCTTTAAATGCTGGATCACCTAAAATGGTAGGTGCAAGTCCTCGAATGTAGACGAAGGTGATATTTGAGAACACCTAAGTCTTAAGTTTAAAATTTTATTTTACATCTATTCTCTAAATCTGTAATTTAAAAAATACTTAATATATGTAAGATATTTATTAAGAGTTGTTTGATAACTAACTTAAATAACATATAAATCAATATTTTATTTAATAAAAAACTATATTAAATATTTTTTGAACATCTTAATATGTGAAAATGCGGCCAACGATCCAAATATGACCATCAACTGTCAAAATATGATGACCAGAGAATTTGTCAGTTGCTGATGGAGTCGTTGGATGTCGACCACTCCCAGAGTCACCGGAATCCAGTCGATGGAGTCGTCGGATAGTTCTTCGATGAAGTCATCGGATTCTGACAACACATTCTATCAGAATCTAGCGACTCGTCAATCGGCGACCATCAAAATCTGACGACTAGTTCCTTGTAGAGTCGTCGAATTCCAATGGCATAGGTCGCCAATTGCCAAAATCCGGTGATTGGACTCGCCAATTTCCAGTCGTCAGAATTTAACAATTTGTCACTGACAGAGTCTGTCAAAATCTGTCCATCGGCTGTTGAAATCTGATTTGTCGAACTCTAACGACCGATCGAGGCGACTGTCGATTGAAAGGTTGAGGGTCTAAAAAAGTGATTATCCGAACTTAAAAATT
Source organism: Colocasia esculenta (assembly GCA_014218235.1). NCBI lineage: Eukaryota > Viridiplantae > Streptophyta > Magnoliopsida > Alismatales > Araceae > Colocasia > Colocasia esculenta. The sequence continues at coordinate 15,970 of JACBKR010003917.1, forward strand.
AAGTAATTTTCATATTTAAGTGATGAAATCATATATTATATCATATTTTTTCAAATAATATGAGATCTTAAATTTTAGTTATTTCAAATATTAGATATTTATTAAGTGTTATCAACATAGTCTAACTTGGCAATTTAATTAGACCACCAAAGAATTGCCAACATACTACACATAGTTAGCAGAAAATACGGAGGACGTTGGTAAAGTAAACCATCACGTTTCATGATCAAGAGGAGAAAACGTGATGTAAATTAATTATTCGATATGTGGTGAAATTGAGTAAGATAAGGCTAAATAAACAATTTTACTTCTTTATATGTCGAGATCACGTTCTTTAGTAAGATCCAAATGATTATCTTTTATACAAAGTAATATTTATCGCATACTAAGTGATAATTAAACTGGTGGATAACAGTTGTATGTGATTAATCTTTATGGAGATGATAAGAAATGAGAAAAAAAAAATATAAGGATCCCGGCTACTTATATTTTCATAAAATCATGTCTTGTTTCCTCTCTTGCCAGCTTCATGAAAACCAATCAAATAAGAACGCACCAATAATATCGGGAGCCTATTATTGCCAGTTCCCAAAGCCGAAGGACTTGGTACCCGATCCAAATATCCACATGTCCCTCTTGTGAGTATTTGCACAAAAAAGTACAGGTAATTGGGTTGGGTTTTAAGTGTTTCTCTTACCTTTTGATGTGGATGGTGTTGACCAGTGGGGATCCTGAAAGTAGTTAGTAGGGTCACTTGACTATAGAGAGGTCACCCTTAAGAGTCACCTTATATAAACTTACGTAAAATTTTAACCTATATAAATAAAAAAAATGAGAACTTTTTAAGACTCCTTTCTAAGTCAGTGGGGTCACGTGACCCCACTGACTTTACTAAGGATCCGCCACTGGTGTTGACAGCATAGTAAAGATTGCCTACACGTTTAAACAGGAGAGGATTGATTCAGATATACACCATACTATTATGTACACTATCATAAATGTTGTCCAAGCACACTATCATAAGTCCATGAAGGCAAGGCCCACAAAATATATATCCTTTTATCAACTACATGTAAGTGTGCGGAGGCATTGCAAAGCTTTAATGGGCATAGCCACTTGAGCAATCCATGTCATATGGCTTAAATTAAAGGTCTTGTAGGTAGGTGTCCTCTTATCAAATTTGGACATGGTGGGCAACAACGCATTGGAGTTACAATTGGATCTAGCCTTAGGGGTAACCTATGACCTCCTCCAGCTCACTCTCCATCTTCTTACAAGAAAACACAATGCTAGCACTTGCAATTCTAGCTCTATTAAAGATATTAACGTCAACTTACCATCCATTTTGTTTGGTAGATGGACACCAAATCTACACTCTTACCACATATTCTCGCTCGCATGTGTAGAGGTATTTCTTCTCCTCTCCAATGGATTGGTATTGTTCTCCATCTTCAAATTGGAAGTCTACATGGTAGGTGTCATGGTCGACCCTTTTGCAAATTATCTTATCAACGTGCATGTTGTCCAGTGGTTGAAGAGTCAGATGTTGATGCGGTTGTTTTTAAAGCTCAACTTAGTGGATGTTGATGTGGATGCAACCAATGTCTGTGGTATTTTTGCATGTATACCCTGTTAAAACCGTGATTCGGCAAAAAAAAATCTGCCTTAAATTCTCATTTGCGTGTATAACCCTCGATACAATATTATAAATTTACATCATAAACCTCACCATAAGGTACCGTGACGGACGCATCACATATACCTTAACATTGGGCCTTAGTTGGACAATTTTTATCTGCGAAAATGCCGCCCCACCCTTGCATAATCGCCCTTCCCACCTGGTTTCGGGAGTTGGGATCCTCTCAGTCCCCCGCAGGTTGTACTGACCAGCCCCTCCTGCGGGGGGCTGAGAGGATCCCAACTCGGTTTCGGTGGCTGTCCCACCCCGAACACTTGCACAACCCCTCCAACTCCAGCACTCCTCTCACTCTCTCAACGAGAGTTAACCAGGTAAAGGGGGTTAAGTCCCGAGTTACTACTTACTTGGGTTTGGTACGCACTAGGAGTAATTCTGCCCACTCAACCCACTTTGAAATGGGGTTAAGCAATCTATTGTTATTTTATTCAAGGGTGGGATTTAACTCAAAAAGTGGGCCATTTTACTTTGGCATCAAAAAATGGATCATTGAGTAAGAAATCGGTTAAACTATCCAAGTTTTTCTACTTGTGTAGGTTAACCAGAAAGATACCCCTCTTTAACCTTATTTTTATCCACCCCCCCTAGTTAGTTAGGAAGTTACACTTGAGTAAATAATTTTTATATTTTTTTATACATTCTATTATATTATATATATATATTCTACTGTCTATCTCTTGAAATATGTAAGTTTTTTTTTATTTTTTATAAAGATAATCAAATATATGGAGAATATGAGTTATCTACTCAGCACCATTTTCGTTTTCAAAGTAAAATAGAATATTTTTTGATTAGTCAATATCTAATTATCTTACTCGTAGATTGCTCAACCACTTACCAAAGTTGCCCGCCCTGCCCCCTCCCTGCCATTGTACAGACTCCCCACACTGCCATTGGCTGCCCTTTCCCACCATCCCCACCATCATGCCTCCCTGCCATTGTACAGACTCCCCACACTGCCATGCCTCCCTGCCATTGTACAGACTCCCCACACTGCCATTGGCTGCCCACACTGCCAATGGCTGCCCTTTCCCACCAGCCAATGGCAGTGTGGGGAGTCTGTACAATGGCAGGGAGGGGGCAGGGCCCCCACCCCCCAAACTGTCGCTAAGATGAAAGAAGAAGAAGGGACAATACTGGCACCTGGTCCATGTCCAATGCGCCCCCCACCCCCCAAACTGTCGCTAAATGAAGAAGAAGAAGGGACAGTGGTCAAGATGAAAGAAGAAGGGACAGTATTGGCACACTACAAGAAAATACGGATTTTTCGATGAAAATAATCTATCAGAAATTTGACGGTAATCCGTCGGAAAAGGATCTTTCCGACAGATTTCCGTCCGAAGCTCGTCGGAAATAGTCCATCGGAAATTCTTGGTCAGAAATTACCGACGAAAAAGAATTCCGTCGGAAATCGGTCGGACAACTCCGAACACATCGGTCGGAAATACTGTCAGTATTTACCGACAGATATTCCGTCGATAAATTAGTAAACTCGTCGGAAAAATCCGTCAGAACTCTAGAAAGAATTACGGACCAATTTTTTCCCTCGGTAATTTAGAATGTTCGACGGATATTTATCTGTCGGAATGTGTAGTATATATTTTTTTAAATTAACAAATAATTTTTTTTCAAACCTGCTACAATATTGATAAATTTCACAAATACTCACGATCAACATAAAATCATAAAATACATTAAATATAAAATGATACAAAATAATAAATACAAAAAAATCAAGACAGATCTGCTGGATCGTCTGCTATCCCTGCCTCGTCATCGTTAGCTGCCGGAGGTGGATCCTATATTAAAAAAATTAATATGAGAAACATTAATAATAATTAAAAGACATACATTATTTTCAAAAATTAAATTTAAAATATATGATTATTTCTCAAGTTTAATAAGATACTATTTTTAGATCCATCGTTTCTTGGGTGTTTTTTAGATCTGTCATTTGAACGTCCAACCCAATCCGGGAATCCAGATTAGATTTCGTCAGTTCCCACACATCACTTTAACCCACCCGGTCATGTCGGAGAAAACGGCACACCGATCCGATCCCTATTGGGATTTGGGACCCCTCGGTTGTGTGTTTTGACCCTTTATATATACTTAGTTATTTTTTAGATCTGTCATTTCAATGTCCAACCCAATCCGGAGATCCAAATTAGATTATGTCAGTTCCCACACGTCACTTTAACCTACCCGGTCGTGTCGGAGAAAACAGCACGCCGATCCGATCCCTATTTGGGATTTTGGACCCCCGGGTTGTAGGTTTTAGCCCTTTATATATACTTGGCTGTTTTTTAAATCCGTCATTTCAATGCCCAACCCAATCCGGAGATCCAAATTGGATTCCGTCAGTTCCCACACGTCACTTTAACCCACCCGGTCGTGTCGGAAAAAACGACACGTCGATCCGATCCCTATTTGGGATTTTGGACCCCCGGATTGTAGGTTTTAGCCATTTATATATACTTGGGTGTTTTTTAGATTCGTCAATTCAATGCCCAACCCAATCCGAAGATCCAAATTGGATTCCGTTAGTTCCCACACGTCACTTTAACCCACCCGGTCATGTCGGAGAAAACGACACGCGATCCGATCCCTATTTGGAATTTTGGACCCCCGGGTTGTAGGTTTTAGCCCTTTATATATACTTGGCTATTTTTTAGATACGTCATTTCAATGCCCAACCCAATCTGGAGATCCAAATTGGATTCCGTCAGTTCCTACAGGTCACTTTAACCCACCCGGTCGTGTCGGAGAAAACGGCACGTCGATCCAATCCCTATTTGGGATTTTGGACCCCCAGGTTGTAGGTTTTAGCCCTTTATATATACTTGGTTGTTTTTTAGATCCGTCATTTCAATGCCCAACCCAATCCGGAGATCCAAATTAGATTCCGTCAGTTTCCACACGTCACTTTAACCCACCCGGTCGTGTTAGAGAAAACGACACGCCGATCCAATCCCTATTTGGGATTTTGGATCCCGAGTTGTGTGTTTTGACCATTTATATATATTTGGCTGTTTTTTAGATCTCTCAATTCAATGTCCAACTCAATCCGGAGATCCAAATTGGATTCCGTCAGTTCCCACACGTCACTTTAACCCACCCGGCCTTGTCGGAGAAAACGACACGCCGATCCGATCCCTATTTGGGATTTTGGACCCCCGAGTTGTGTGTTTTGACCCTTTATATATACTTGGTTGTTTTTTAGATCCGTCATTTCAATGCCCAAACAATCCGGAGATCCAAATTGGATTTCGTCAGTTCCCACACGTCACTTTAACCCACCCAGTCGTGTCGGAGAAAACGGCACGCCGATCCGATCCCTATTTGAGATTTTGGACCCCCCGGTTGTAGGTTTTAGCCCTTTATATATACTTGGCTATTTTTTAGATCCGTCATTTCAATGCCCAACCCAATCCGGAGATCCAAATTGGATTCCGTCAGTTCCCACACGCCACTTTAACCCACCCGGTCGTGTTGGAGAAAACGGCACACCGATCCGATCCCTATTTGGGATTTTGGACCCCCGGGTTGTGTGTTTTGACCCTTTATATATACTAGTCTATTTCTTTTTCATTGTAGGCGCTTCCTTCACACATACGTCGTTGTTCATCGTAGACTTATTACGTCCATAATCTCTCGTGTGAAATATGTATCCATTCACAATGTAGCCTGGATAGACACGTACAATCTTCGAGGGGTCATAACTGATCTCTTGTACTCTTGAATCGGTAATAAAACCTTGTTCAACCTATTATCAAAAAAATAGACAGACATTGACAAATTACAACAACTAAGTATGCATAAGAACATAACAATTATGTTTCAAATATTTAGACACATATTCGAAATCTTAACCAAGTAGGAAAAGACTTCTCCCTTCCTTTTCAACCTGCACGTCAGTTAGACGGGATTCCATTGCAGTATGACCGAGTCAAACTCTCTGCAATGTAAATGTCACACAACCTTTCAGTTCTGCAGCATTGCAATCAAATGATGTACATCATAAGAGTTGAGAGCTTACTCAATGTAGGGGTCTAGTTCTGCGCAATTCATGAAGATGTAGATCTCCACAGCTACCAACTCTCTAGCTTCCAGTGCGCGAGTAGAAGAATGTCCGAACGCCCGTCCGGGACACTTGAATACAGAGAGTCGGTCCGACACATTAGAATCTCCACCATCATCATTACGTGGAGGTTGAGTGCGTCGGGTCGTATTTCCGTGTCAAAGTACATCGAACAGAAGTTTGATATCTCCTCAATGAGGTACGTCTGGGTAATGGAGCCCTCAACTTGTGCTTTGTTGCGGACTTTCATCTTAAGATCGTGCATGCACCTATGACAATAATTCAAATGCATACATATGAAATATAAAAGATCGTCGTAATGTGAATAAATTGAGATATAGAAATATACCTCTCAACGGATACATCCATCGAAATTGTACTGGTCCTCCAACCCTAGCCTCATATGGCAAATGGATGATCAGGTGCTCCATTGAATCAAAGAATGCTAGAGGAAATATCTTTTCTAATTTGCAGACTGTCTGTATTATATTTTGCTCCATATTTGGTAAGTCATGAAGTCTGAGTTCTGATGCAGATAAAATCCTAAAGAATTGACTCAGCTCAGTCATTGCTCCCCATATTTGTTTCGGCAACAACTCACGAAAAGCAAGTGGTATCAATCTTTGCATAAACATGGCAGTCATGACTCTTCATTTCGTATATTTTTCCCTCGTTGACATTTACACAACGGGTAATATTCGAGACATATCCATCCGGAAATCTCAATTGCTTCAACCATTGCAACACTTCCTTAATCTGTCTGGCCCCAAGCACATATTCAGCTTTAGGTTGCACCACTTTTCCACTAACATGTTGTAGCTCTAGTTCTGGACATCTGCAAAGTACTTTCAAATCCAAACGTGCCTTGACGTTATCCTTCGTTTTGCCTTTGACATCCATAACTGTTGAACACATTATCAAAAACATCTTCTCTATATGCATGACGTCTAGATTATGTCGTATCAAAAGTGTTGACAATAAGACAATTCCCAAAAGATGCTTTGCTTCACCCAATTGTGATCCTTCCAAAGCCAGGGATTTGTCGGGTACTACCAGCTAGTTGTGTTATAGTCGGTAAGTTCTGGACCGCCTCGCCATGTTTCCACCAGACACCCGTTCCATATCTACCTCGTCCATCACAATTGTATTTTCATAAAAGAATCATTTTGCTTTCGGAAAGGGTGGTCACTCGGTAGAAACCGACGATGACAATCGAACCAACATGATTTTCTCCCAGATTTCAACACAAATGATTTAGAATCCTCCATGCAATAAGGACATGCCAACCTCCCATGTGTGCTCCAGTCATATAACATGTCGTATGCTGGAAAGTCACTTATTGTCCCCATTAATGCAGTCTTCAAATTGAAATTCTATTTTCTGGATGCATCATAAGAGAGAACCCCATCTGACCATAAAATTTCAGCTCATCAGTCAACGGTCTAAGATATATGTCTATATTTTTTCCTGGACTTTTTGGACCCGGAATCAGCAATGAAAGGAAAATTCTCACGCTTCATGCACATATCTGGAGGAAGGTTATACAGTGTTAGGAATACTGGCCAACATGAGTAAGATTCCACTGAGCCTCCGAATGGATTGAAACCGTCTGTGCATAAACCCAGTCGCACGTTGCGTGGATCCCTTGAGAAGTTAGGATTGTTGGCCCTTTTGGTGCGGCAACACGTCAGCCTAGAGGGGGTGAATAGGTCATCTGTGATCTGAGATTTCAACTTCACCACAGAAAATTATCACTTGAAAGTTGGTTAGTTTAGTGTGATAAAGAGTAGCAGTGCGGAAGCAAATAAACAATCACACAAATAACACAAGAGATTTATCCTGGTTCGGCCCTTCCCACATGGAAGTCTACGTCCAGTCCCCAAGCAACCTCTTGGGATTTCACTAACCAAGGGTACAGTCCCCTCAAGGACACTACAAACCCAGCACCACCCCAGCTGGTCTCTTCTCTTTCCTGGGCAAAAGGAACAGCCCACTTATTTTCTAGGCTCAGAAGCAAGCCTACTTCTTTTACAGGTTCAGAAGTAAACCTCTTGGAACAACCCCCAGTGCGGTTCTGCTAGACTTAAACCCCCAACTAGGTCCGGTTGGTACAAACTCCAACAAGGTTCTGCTAGACATTAACCTCTAGCTAGGTTACACACTGTATACAGTCCTACAGCTAGACAGAAATCTTTCTTAGAAAAGAAAGATCAGACTGGGAGCTATTACAATATGGACACAATGAACTCTAGCTCACAGTCACAGACTCTCCCCCAAGATTACAATGAGCATAGGGAGAATGGAAGAGAAGAAGGCTTGAAGGCGATGAAGACTTCTGCTTTGAAAGCTTCTGTAGACTTTTGGCTCGAGTTCTTTCTCTTTCTCTAGTGTTTGTGGCGTGAAGGTTCTTCTCACAGTTGTACACTCCTTGAAGGATTTTCAGGAAGGCTCTACTTTTCTTCAACTAAGCTTCTTCTTTTATATGAGCAATTTGAATGGATCCGTTGAAGTTCTAGCCGTTGCTCATTTCTCTTCAGACCTTGGTGGTCTCAAGGTCTGCAAGCATGAAGAGAGTGTTAGCACAAAAGTGTGTTTATGTGATACTGGTGCATACTACTACTTATTTCTCTTATCATGCTAAAAATGATAAGTCATATCTTTTCTCTCTGACAAGATTGTGACACAAGCATGCAGCTTTATCTGCAGAAAGATATTTGACTTTTCAAACAAAAGATTACTTCAGAAAGATATATGAAATTTATATTCAAGATGAAGTGAATCGATGCACAATGACTTATGAAATCGATATGAAGATAAGTCGTTGCATCATGCATAACCAAATCGTTCTATGACAAATCGTTATGGTATACCAAGTAAATCGATGTGATAACTAAAGAAATCGATACGAGAACGATTTCTTAAAAAGTTGGTGTTCTCTTCAAAGAAATCATTGTGAAGAAATCGATGTGAGAAGGCAAGTCGTTGTCTTCACTTATGGAATCGTTATGCAAGTAAGTCGTGTGAGAGCAAATCGTTGCACTCACTTATCAAATCGTTATGGTCAGCAAATCGTTGTTCTTTCCAAAGAAATCGATGTGATCACTTATGAATCGTTAAGCAAGCAAATCGTTATGATCACATGAAGAAATCGATGTAATCACATGAAATCGTTACAAGACCAAAATCGATGTGAGGGCAAATCGTTGCGCTCACTTATCAAATCGTTATGAAGCTTATAAAATCAATTAAGACCAAATCGTTGTAGCGCTTATAAATCGATCAAGATAAATCGTTGTAGCGCTTATTAATTTGGCACTTAAACTGAAATCGATGTATATTGATTAGACATCGATTTTATCATTTTAGTGCGCTAAATATTGCATCAATGAAAGACTTAGCATTTGCTATGAGATTGATGCGACACTGATGAAACATGATATTAATGAGACTCATCATCTGTTAAGGGATTGATGCAACACAGATGAAGCAAAAATATTTATGAGTACCTATATTTTATTATCTCCGTAATATATTTTGTTATCATCTAAATGCATCATATATTTTGTTATCACCAAAATACCAAAATCATAGATAACCATAGAGTGGTTCAACAAGGATGAGTACGGCTAAAATGAGCCCAAGCTTCACCATCGGCAGGATGACTCATTTCACCTTCATCACGATAGACTCTTTCTGCATGCCAAGTCATATGTCAGCTGTCTTCGGGGACATGAACAACTGCTGCAATCTGGGTGTGATCGGAAAGTACCGCAATGACTTATACAGAACATCCTTCTGCTTTGACTTGTCCCCTCTCTTGGGCTTGAATCTATCATGCTTACAAATACAACATGATGTCTTATCTGCATCATCTTTGTAGTACAACATACAGTGATTCGGACATGCATCAATTTTCATAAAACCAAGCCCCAGATCATTCACCTTCTTCTTCGCACGGTAAAAGTCAGCAGGTAACTCTCTGATTGAGGAAGCATGCTCTGATGAGTAAGAGAAGCCGGTCAAAACAACTCTCGCTCATATGAAATTCAGATTTCAAATTCAGTAGCTGCGACACTGCAGACAACCGTGTATGCTTCTCACAACCATCCCATAATGGGCATCAGCATCTCTAAGTAACTGATAAAATCTCTGAGCTGTATCATTCGGCACTTCTTCATTTGTTTGATCTTCATGAATATTGAACTCCGGACCAGCAGCATCGACAACCATGTCTACGTACGTACTGGTGGAGGCAAAGTATTAGCTGGTGGCGAGACGACTGAATATTCAAATCACATGAGACGACCATAACTCATAATGGGCAATAAAATCCTCTCGTATACAAATGATGTTGCACATTCCATGTCGATATCCACTTTCTGTTCTTACAAGCCGAACACAG